>CAUYUJ010010222.1:0-29664 GCA_963575745.1 Prorocentrum cordatum
CCTGAGGGATGGGGCCCTAAGCAAAGGGAGAGGATGCCAAGCGGAACCTTCGCTGTCCGAGGCCACTCGTTCTGAGGGCCCCTCCCTCTGGGCCCCATCTTTGACCCGCCGAGAAGTGACGGGGAAGAGTCAGGCGGCCCTTTCTTTCTGGCGGGGTGCTCTGAAGCGTTTCTGGTCAGCTCGTGGAGATCCGTCGGAGTTTTTGAAGGCTCTCGAGGGTCTGTGGACAGATTATTCGGGGGGTCCTACTCCCTTTTCTGTGGAGGGCTCTGCGTTCTGCGGGACCCTTGGAGGCGTAGAGTTGTCGAGGGAATCGGGTAACCTGAGGAGGCACATCACATGACTTCGAGAGGATTGTTTTTTTCGATCTCGGCTCTTCCCCTCAATTTAAGCTTCAAGGGCTGCGTTCGCACCCTGGACACTGGATACCGGACGAAAACGTGCCCCCGAGAAAGGGTCGAGACATGTGTGTGGCTCGCGGGTGGAAAATAATCAATGCATCGGAAGTCCAGTAACTTGTTCAGGAGCTTTCTCGTATCGTTCCAGAGCGCTCTTGAACGGTGGGCGCACGCGTCAAATTCCAGATGTGATCTTGGTATTTCTCAGACGGCCCCGTCAGACAGACTCACGCCTTTCCAGACCCGAGCCTTAAGCTCCCCCCCTGAGGGAAGAGGGTGGTGTGATCGAGGAGGGAGCGATCGCCGACTACAACACGCTCAATCCGCTCCCAGGCCCCTCCGAGGGTCCACCATGATCAGTTTTCAGAGCCGGCGTGCAGCCGGCGCGTGAGGAGGAGGATGAGGAGAGGAGGAGGAGGAGGAGGATGAGGAGGAGGATGAGGAGGACGGAGGAGCAGCAGAGAGGAGGAGGAGAGGAGGAGGGGAGGAGGAGGAGGATGAGGAGGATGAAGGAGGAGGAGGAGGGAGCCGAGGAGGAGGAGCGATGAGGAGGGGAAGTGTAGGAGGAGGAGGAGGAGGAGGAGGAGGAGGACGAGGACGAGGACGAGGACGAGGGGGAGGAATGTCTTCATTGTCGGCCTCCTGGAGGCACCTTCTGACAAGGATGTTGGCCTCTTGGCTGCCTCCTGGGGAGGTTCTGTGGCCATTTTGAGCCGTTTTGGAGCGGTCTTGGGGCATCTTGGGAGCCATCTTGAGCCACCTTGGACTATCTTGAGCCATCTTGGAGGTCATCTTGGGCTCTCTGAGGCCGCTTGAGGGCTACTGAGGGGCCTCTTGGGGGCCTCGGGGGCCTCTTGCAGCCCTCTTGGGACCTCTTGGGGCGCTCGTGGGACCCTCTTGAGGGCCTCTTGGGAGCCCTGGTGGGCCTCTTGGGGCCATCTTAGAGGCGGTCGGTCAAAAGAGCGGGGGTACTAGATTTGCGTCCCCCCCTCGGGGGCCACGATCCTCGTGAGGGGTGCCAAACATTGGCCCTTCCACTGGCCGAAAAAGGAACCTCCGACACCCTTCGCCGAAAACCTCCCCCCCAAAAACCTCGGAGGGGAGGGAGCGGGGGAGGGGGGAGGTTTTTTTTATTTTTTTTTGCGAAGGGGGAGGGGTAGGGGGGGGGAGTATGGAGGCGTTAAGGGTTGGGTGGTTGGAGGGTGAGGGTTAAGGAGGGTAGGGGATCGTAAGGGTTGGATGTGAAGTATGAGGGATGGAGGGTTGAGGGTAGGGGCGGGTTTTTTTTCTTGGGGAGAGGGTAGGGTTTTTTAGGGAGAGGGGGAGGGGAGGGAGGAAAGGGTTTTGGCGGCAGCGAGGGTTCCCCTCCCCGAAGGGAAGAGGGGTTGTGGAAGAGGAAAGAATACATCCTTAGACCACCTGTCGCCCATAGGGCTGGTGGGATTTTTTCGGCGCACCCCTCATGCGCGTTGGGCCCCATGGGGAGCTCCCTGTCCTTCGTCCCGCCTGCCTTGCAGTACTCACGCCTGCATATGGTTGGGTCCTTCGCCAGGATAGTTTTTTGACGAGGTCCTGGCCTCCGTTGGCTTGCGGGCCACACTTCGGGCCCGTGGCGGCCGTTGGGGGCGATCTGGGCCCCCCCCCCGAAAGACCTCGACGAGGCGCACGTGCTGGAAGGGATCCCGAGACTGGGCGACCTCCAAGAGCCGGCGATCCGCCGCCGTCCGAGCCGTCCTCGTCCTCGTCCTCCACCTCGTCCTCGTCCTCGTCGTTGTCGTCGTCGTCATCTCCGCCGCCGCCGCCGCCGCCGCCCCCGCGGCCGCCGCCGCCGGCGCGCGGGAGCAGAGCCCTCCGCGCCCCCCACGGTGTCCATTTCGATCCGGTCGCTCCGATTCGATGTCGATCCGATTCGATGGTCGATGGTCGATTCGATCCGATTCGATGGTCGATGGCCGATTCGATGTCGATTCGATTCGAGTCGCTCCGATTCGATGTCGATGTCGGCTGGTTCGATCCGATTCGATCCCGACCTTCCGACGATCCGATGCCGCCCCGTGCTTGCACAGGCGTTGCTGTGCATGCGGGCGCCGCCGAGCCGATGCGGTCTCGACTGCGTGCCTGCGTGGCCTGGAGCCGCCGCACGTGTCGATACTCGGCCCGTGTTTTTTCGATCCGATGCCGACTGAGCCCTGTCCCCCCTCGCCTCCTCCTCCCTCCTCCCTCTCTTCCTCCCCCTCCATCTTCATTCCTCCTCCTTCTTCCTCTCCTCCCTCCTGCTCCCCTTCCTCCTCTCCTCTCCTCCGCCTCCCCCTCCTCTCCCTCCTCCTTCTCTCACCTCCTCCTAGCCCCTCCTCCTCCTCCTCCTCCGCCTCCTCCTCGTCCTCCTTCTTCTCCTCCTCCTCCTCCTCCTCCTCCTCCTCCTTCTTGTGACAGAGCCTCCACAGACGATGCCCCTTTCGCAGACGACTTACAGTCCACGTGCAATCCGCAAAGCCAAGCCCTGCCCCCGCTAAGCGAAGCCAAGCCCTGCCCTTTCCAAGCCCTGCCCTGCCGGTGCAACTGCCAAGTGCTGCCCCCCCGCCCTAGGGGGCGACGATGGGGGCGAGTAGCCCATGGGGAGAGCAGTACTCCGGCGATCGCAAACATGGGTCAAGGGGCGTGGATTAGCGACGGGTCCCGATCCCGTGGGAAATCGCGGATTTCCGCCGCCGAACGGGGCGGCTCCGGCCGCATTTTGGGGAGGGCACCTCCGCCGATCCATGGATTTGGCGACCGCGCGCCGCATCCACGGATCGCCGATCCATATGCCTGCGCGCCCCCGACATACGCGTATCCAGGGGCGCCGATGGTCCGTGCCTTCGGCGAGGCTCCCAGGCGACTGTGTGCATTCTACCAGCCTGGAACATATCCCTATCCCTATGCTGGGCATCTCCTCATCACGTTGCCAATCTTAGGGATTCCCTTATTTTTTGAGGGCGGATCCCTAAGATTGTCATCGCCTTTTGGCGTGCCAATCTTAGGGATAGGAATACGTTCGAGGCTGGTTAGCATTGCCCGCCCCTGGGCTCTTCGCCCCCTGCTCGCCCCTGGGCTCTTCTCAGGAGGGAAAGAAACACACAGACACAATCAATCGTCGAGTCCCAGGAAAATATGCAAAAATATGGGAAGTGGGGGAAGACAAAAACCCACCAAAAATATGGGAAAATATGGGGAATCTTTTTATTTGTGTGTGTATTCATTTGTGTGTCCTGGGGCCCCTTTATCTTCGCCCCCTGCTCGCCGCCTCCGACGCCCCAGCGGCGCCGCGGCCGCGGCGGCCTCGGGCAGCGCGGGGCCGCTGGGCGCCCCCGCCGGCGGCCCGCCGGGCGCGCCCCGCGGCGCCTGGGCGGGCGGCGCGCGGGGGAGGCGCCCCCGGCGGCGGCCGAGGGGAACGGACGGACGGAGGAGGAGGAGGAGGAGGAGGAGGAGGGGAAGAGGAGGAGGAGGAGGAGGCGAGGAGGAGGAGGAGGGGAGGAAGGAGGAGGAGGAGGAGGAGGAGAGAGCGGCGCGCAGGGACGCACCCCGAGATCCCGGCGGCTCCATGTCTTCCGGCCGGGCATTTTCGCTCACTCTCGGGCCCCGGGGCCCGCACAGATCGATCCGGCTCGAAAAAGCACGCAGGAAGATGGTGTCCGGGGGTCCGGTCGTGATTTTGTACGATGCTGCTATTTCTCCAGCGTCGGATCTCAGGGCAGACGTATACGCAGACGTCCTGCGCCTTGGACAAATCGGGGCAGAAGTTTTTTGAGTCGTCTTCGGGCTCCTCGGGGCCCCCGCTGGGCCTCGGGGAAGGCCGAGCACGACTTGGGATGAGAAGCTAGTCTCAGGAGGGAAAAAAACACACACAGACACCATTGATCGTCGACTCCCAGGAAAATATGCAAAAATATGGGAAGTGGGGGGGAAGACAAAAACCCAGAAAATATAGGAAAATATGGGGAATCTTTTTATTTGTGTGTATTTATTTATGTGTCCCAGGGCCCCTTCATAGTCCCAGGGAGGTGGCCTAGAAATCGGGGCCCCGTGTGCCGAAACGTCGAGAAGCCAGATGCCTGGGCATGCTCGCGTCGTGACCACACATTGGGAGGGACCTCTCAAGCTTTCGCCAGGCCTGCGCAGTCAGTGTCCATAAGAGCAGGAGCGCAGCTGAGCACAGGAGGGCGTGCAGGCAGCTACGGATTACCAGCCTCGAACGTATCCCTATCCCTAAGATTGACACGCCAAAAGGCGATGACAATCTTAGGGATTCGCCTTCAAAAAATAGGGAAATCCCTAAGATTGGCATCGTGCAGAGGAGGTGCCCAGCATAGGGATAGGGATATGTTCCAGGCTGGTAAACGGAGCTCGGACATGCAGAAGCAAGGTGCGGACGACGCTGCAAAGCCCTAGGAGACCAGATCATTGGCAGCGCGAGGACCAAGTCTGCAAGTGGCCAGGCTGTTGGAAGGGTTTCGGCCATTTTCGGTCTCCAGGGGCCTCTGCTGGCCCCGGCACCGTCAACGAACGGCTCGGGACGACGCACCGGCCCTGGGGCCTGGGTCGGGGCGTCAGGGGGCCCCGTATGGGAGACAGGTCAAGACATCGGAAGGTCTGGGGATGCCAATAGCTACTAGTGCGGGAGTGGTGCTTGAGTTCTTCAAGCATCACACAACCCCTAACCCTTTTGTGCATCTATTAGCATTATTCACTGCGTGGAGCTCCTCATATGTGCACATATTAGCATGGACCTGTCTGCCGTGAGTGTGTAACATAGGCGCAAGAGTTTTTCGAATGTAAGCGGGCTTGAGTATTGACGGCCTGGGAGTGGATCTAGCTGTGAATGGGTTGGAGTGTGAATGAATCTCAGTAGTATTAGTGCGTCTCTGCGCATGAGCCTGGGACCTTCTGGGGCCTGCTGAAACCTCCTGGGGCTTCCTGAGGCCTCCTTGGGGCCTGGTGTGGCCTCCTGGGACCTCTTGGGGCTTCCTGGAGCCTCCTGGGGTATCCTGGGGAGGATTCGTGCCCCAGGTGAGGCCCAATCTATAGGAATACACGTAAAACACCAAGGACTCGTGCCCCAGGGGAGGCCTAATCTATAGGAGCATACGTAAAACATTCAGGATTGGATACGCAGGATAATGACAATCTATATAAACATATGGAAAACGCCGATGGTTCGTGCTCCAGAGGAGGCACAATCTATAGGAGCACACGTGCAACACATGGGATTGGAGCCACTCCTGTGGCCTTCTGCTCCTGGGACCTCTTGGGGCCTCCTGGTGCCTTCGGGGGCCTCCTGGTGCCTCCTGGCGCTTCCTGTGGCCTCCTGGGGCGCCCTACCGCTTCCTGTGGCCTCCTGGAGCATCCTGGAGCCTCCTGAGGCCTTCTGGAGCTTCCTGGGGCATCCTGGAGCCTCTTGGGGCATCCTGTGCTTTCTTGAGTCTTCCTGTGACCTCCTGGTGCCTCCTGGGACCTCCTGTTGCCTCCTGTGGCCTCCTGAAGCCTGCTGGAGCCTCCTGTGGCATCCTGGGGAGGATCCGTGCCCACGAGTCTGGCCACCAAGACAGGCAAACCGATCAAGACACCCTCAAAATCTGGCCCCTCTTGGGAGCGAAAAGGAACCCCTCGCTCGAGACATGCTCCAAATCTGCTCCGAAACCAGAGGATGTTGAGCTGGTAAACAAGCAGAACGCTCGAGACATCCCCGCCATCTTGGCGCGAACGGAGGAGTGAGATACCCCCTGGCGGCTCCCCGTTGGGGGTGCTGAAACCCGCGCCTCGCTAGAGACATCCTCGAATCTGTCCACCAAAACAGGCAAACCGCTCGATACATCCTCAACATCTGGCCCCACTTGGGGGCGAAAGTGAAAGCAACTTTCGAGACATCCTCCAAATCTGCTCCGAAAGCGGGTAATGTTGATTTGGTAAACAGGTAAAGCGCTCGAGACATCCCCGCCATTTTGGCGCGAACAGAAGAGTGCGATACCCCCTGGCGGCTCCGCGTTGGGGGTGCTGAAGCCCGCGCATCGCTCGAGGCATCCTCGAGTCTGTCCACCAAAACAGGCACACCGATCGAGACATCTTCAAACTTTCGCCCCGCTTGGGGGCGAAAAAGACTGCCTCGCTCGAGACATCCTTCAAATCTGCTCCGAAAACGGATGATGTTGAACTGGTGAACAGGCAGGCAAAACGCTCGAGACACTCCCGCCATTTTGGCGCGAACGGAGGAGTGAGATACCCCGTGGCGGCTCCCCCTTGGGGGTGCTGAAACCCGCGCCTCGCTCGAGACATGCGAGCTTGTCCGCCCAAAGAAGGCAAACCGATCGAGACATCTTCAACATCTGGCCCCACTTGGGGGCGAAACTGAACGCCTCGCTCGAGACATCCTCCAAATCTTCCCCGAACTCTGATGATGTTGAGCTGGTAACAGGCGGATTTTTTGCACGGCCCTCGGTCTGCTTGGGCCTCTGGGAGGCCTGTCGTCGCGACGAGCTGGGTTCCCGCGGGGCTCTGGTCACAATGCAGATCGCGCGCCTTGGAGGGGTCGCGGGGGAGACTTTGTTGGCCCCGGACCGCAGCGCCTTGAAGTTACACCCTTCGCGGCAGGAGGACTTCGAGTACACTGAATGCCGAAGGCGCCTACGGCTAATCACCGCCGCCCCCTGCCTTTTCGAAGCGCCTGCGTGGCCGAAAGTTGTTGCCAGAACTCGGCCAAGCTATCAGACTACGTGTTTCCCAAGCCGTTGTTCAAACTATTCGGGGAACACGTGGGGGGGGGGAAAGAAGAAAAAGAGGAGGAGAGTGAGGCACAAAAGAGAAGGGAGGAAGAGGAGGAGAAGGAGGAGGCGGAGGAGGAGGAGGCGAAGGAGGAGGCCTCGTGGGAGTCTCTTGGGGCACTCTTGGAGTCTCCTGGGAGCTTCCTGGGAGCTTCTGGGAGTCTTCCTGGGGGCTTCCTTGGGCCTCCTGGGGGCCTTTGGAGGCTCCTTGGGAGGCTCCTTGGGAGGCTTTGTTAGCCGTCTGAGGGCGTTCCTGGCTCGTCTGACGCCGTCGGAAACCGTCCTGGGAGCCTGTCTGGGCCAAGTTGGGCCCTCTTTTGGGCGCCTCAAGGCCTTCTTTGAGGCAATTTCGGGCGTATTGGACGTCTCCTGGGCCGTCTTGGGGCCCTTTAGGGGTCGTCTTGAGGGCCTCTTGGGCCGTCAGGGGGCCTTCTCTGAGGCCTCAAGGGCATTCTTTGGACCGTCTTGGTGGCCTCTGGGGCCGTATTGGGCCGTCGGAAGGCCGAAAAAGCGCAACATCCTAACACCGCATCAAGGATTTTGACCTCTTCGGGGCATTCCTGTAGGTCCTCTTGGAGGCCTCTTGGGCCGTCTTGGAGGCCTCTTGGGAGCTTCTTTGGCCGTCTTGGGCCATCTTGAGGCCATCTTAGGCCGTCTCTAGTGCCTCTTTGGTCGTCGTGGAGGGGCTTTTCGGCCATCTTGGGCTCTCTCGGGGCCCTCCTGGCATTCTGGGGGGCCATCTTGGCCGTCTTGGAGGCCTATTGAAACCAACTTCGGCGAACAAGCCGACGGGAGGTGCGTTTTCTGGGTGGCCAGCCGGCTGGGCCGAGGCTCCACATGGAGTTCTCCAGAAAAGAACTCACAACCTGCCAGACATTGAGCACGTCGTACACCGCTGTGGCAAGCCACATGGGGCGGCGGATCTGATGACCTTCGGCCCATCGCGCCACCGTGCCTGGGTTGTGGGTTATGCGCCTCTCGGACGTTTGTTGGGATGTCGCGGGAGGCCTCTCGGGGGCCTCTTGGGGTCCGTTTTGAGACTTCTTGGGGGCCGTTGTGGAGAGTCTTGGGGCATCTTTGGGGCCTCTTGGCGGCCTCTTGGGGCCTCTTGAGGGCCCCTTGGGGCCCACTTGGGGCCTCCTGGGGGTTTCTTGGGGCGGAAGGCCGAGATTGTCGATTCGTGTTTCCCCCTCTTGGGTCCTTAGGACTGTCTTGGGGACCTCTTGGGCCGTCTTGGACGCCTCTGGGGCCGTCTTAGGGCCCTCTTGGGCCGTCTTGAGGCCCTCTTGGGGGTCTCTTGGGTCGTCTTGGGGTGGTCTTGGGGCCTCTTGGGCCTTCTTGGAGCGTCGGAAGCTCGAAGAGTTGAGGACCCCCAAATCATTGAAACATATAATACGCTCGATCACTGGTTCTGGCCTCTTGGGGCTCTCTTGGGAAGGCTCTTGGGGCTCTCCTTGGGGCGCCCCGAAGGCTTCTTGGGCCGTCTCGGGGCCCAGGGCGTCTTGGACCGGTCGTGCGGCGCTCTTTTGGGCGCTCTTGGCCCGTCTACGGGCCCGAGAAAGTCACGCGACAGGACTTGACAAGCCCCGTGAGAGTTGGCAGTTCGGGGCCCGAGAGAGTCACGCGACATGACCTGACAAGCCCCGTGAGAGTCGTCAGTTCGGGGTCCGAGGCCTTTTGAACAGTCTTCAAGATGGAGTACTGATGCTCAAGGGATGGGGCCAGGGACCTCAGGACACTCCAACTCGTGCCTCAGGTCACCGTGGCGGATTCTGCTAGTACCCCCACGGTGGCTCAAGTCATCTTGGCTCAGGAAGCATCGGAAGCATTGTGGCGCGTCGGTTTCGTAGGCACCCAGCTCCTCAAGATGGACTCCTCCTCGCGTGCGTCCGCTGTGGAGAGAGACGACCCGAAGGCGCGCCCAGGCTGGCCGAACGCTCTGGGCGTTGCACGGCTGAGCGTCGGGACGATGCTCCTCTTCACCGCTCTTCAGGAGTGCCAGAACGTCTTCCCGCTGCTGCTCAAGGAGGCTGGCTTTCCGAGCCTGGGTGCCTACGCCATGGCGTGCTACTCGGGTGCGAGCGTCGCGGCCGCGTGGATCTCCAAGCCGATCTTCAAGCGCATCCACCCCAGGGACGTGCTGCCGGTGACGGGAGCCAGCGCGCTGGCCTTCGTGAGCTCGATGGGTGCGGCCAGTATGCTCGCCCGAGCGGTCCCGGCCTGGTTCGTGGTGGCCCTCGTGGCCGTCACCACCTCCCTCGCGGCGCCGATCTGCGCGGTCCTCTGGCCGGCGCAGGGCTACATCCTGACGCACTACGCGCCCACATCCATGCTCAACTGGTACCAGTCCTTCTTCCAGCTGTGCTTCACGTCCAGCGGCCTGCTGGGCCCCCTGCTGGTCTCCGCCTTGCTCCCGGCGGGAGGCTGGCGCATGGCCATGCCGGGGCTGTTGTCCGTCGCCGCCCTTGGGGTCCTGCTGCTGGCTGGACTGCCAACACCCCAGTCCGACTCCGGCGCCCCCGAGGAGCCTGAGCTCTCTGCCCGCGACTCGGGTGACGAGGAGGCACCGTCGCCGCAGGCCGAGGGGGGCGGCAAGGCCGTTTTCTCCCCGGCCGAGGACCGGCGCGCGCTGCACCTCGGGGCGATCTCTTTCTTCGAGGGGCTCTGCCTGAACTCCTTCGTGTCCCTGGTCACGCCGGAGGTGGTAGCCGCGTGGTCCTGGCCTGACGACGCCCCCGAGACCAGGCAGGAGCGACTGCAGTGGGCGCTGGTGCAGAACGGCCTGGGCCACCTCGTCGCTAGCGTCGTGTACGCGCCACTCGCCAACCGTTTCGGCAGGCGGTGCGTCTTCGGCTGCCAGATCGCGGCCCTCCTGGCCTCGATGATCCTCGACGACCTGGAGCTCTACCTCGGTCCCAGCGGGCTGGCCGTGCGGACCTCGGGCCTGCCCTTTGTGCTGCCGGGGACGTTCCTGCTGGGCCTCGGCATCGTGCTCGCCCGCATCGGCAACTTCACCCTCACCTCCCTCCTGTATCCCGACTGTGCGGCGGGCGCCTTCGGCTTCACGACGACGCTGCGGATGGTCGGGTCGGTGCTCGGCTTCCTGGTGCTGCCGCTCGTGCCGGAGCCCTGGGCCGAGTGGGCCGTCCTCTTCTGCGTCGGCGGGCTGGCTCTGGCCTCCTGCGCGGGCATGCTCCACGCGCCGCTCTTCCGGGTCGGGGGGCCCGAGGCCGACGAGGCCGCCGAGGGGGCCCCCGCCGCTGCCGCGGAGCCTCCGCAGGCCGCGGGGGGAGGCTTCCGCATGGTGATCCTGACCAGCCAGCCCCGGTGGCTGGAGGCCGTGCTGCCGCTGGTGGCCGAGCGCGGTGATCAGGTCCTCGCGGTCTTCAGCGCCAAGCCGGAGGTGGCGGACCTGTGCCGGCAGCGCGGGGTGCCCTTCGCGGAGTTCCCGGCGTGCCGCGACGCCTTCAGCTTCCTCAGGTGCTGCAGGGAGGACCCCGGCTACAGCCTCAAGGTGGAGGCGGCCTACGAGGCCATGCGCGCACTGGCGCCCGAGGTGATGCTGACGCTCGGCTTCTACGTCCTGCCCCAGCAGGCCATCAGCATCCCGAGCCGGGCGGCGATCAATTGTCACCCGGCCGACCTGCCGCTCTACCGTGGCGGCCTGCCTTTCCAGGCGATGATTCTGCGAGGGGAGGCTTCGCTCAAGATCTGCTGCCACCAGCTGACCGAGATCATCGACGACCCGAACGGCATCCTCAGCGTCAGCCAGCCAGTGCCCATCTTTGAAGAAGAAACAACGCCATAAACATAAACTTTTGGCGCTCCGCGCGGATTTCTTGGATCCGCGCTGGGGTCCCCTGGCGCCGCCCCTGGCGCCGCCCCTGGCGCCGCCCCTGGCGCGCGGAGCGCGCCAGGGCGGGGGGTCCGGCGCGGATCCAAGAAATCCGCGCGGAGCGCCAAAAGTTTATGTTTATGGCGTTTTTTTTTCTCTTCTGCATCTGCCCGCTCACCGACGACTTCAACGCCGTGTTCGCGAGGACTCTCGCCGCACTCCCCGGCGTCGTCGGGGGTGCCCTGCAGCGCGTCGAGGCCAGGGGAGAAGGCAGGGTAGCGTCGCCGGCCGCGGAGGCTGCGCCGCTGTCGGCGCGCCCGTCACCCGTGCCCCACAGCTTCGCGTTGAAGCTCGTGGACTACACGGACCCCGCCACGGGCCAGGTGCTGAAGTCCAACGTCGGCGTGCTGAGCAGGGTGCGCGTCGAGTGGTCCGAGGACAGCGCCTCGGACGTGGAGCGGGCGGCGCGGGCGTTCGCGGGCAACCTGGGCACCTACACGGACTACGAGGGCCTGCCGTGGAAGATCGAGCAGTGCAGCCTCCCCCAGGAGCTGCCCGTCGCTGGCCGCCCGCAGGCCCCGGGGACGGTGCTGGAGGTTGAGCGTCTCGACGACGGCGTGAGCCGCGTTCGGGTCGCGACCGTCGACGGCCAGTCAGTGACTCTCACCGGTCGCTTCACCGCGGCGGCCACCGAGGTCGAGGCGGGCAAGCGCTTTGAATCGCGGACGCCGATCAGCTCATTCCTGGCCATCGGCAGCCGTGCAGACCGCGTGGTGGGCGCCCCCCGGTACGCCTGAGCGCCGACGGCCACGCGAACGCCGCGTGGTCGGCGAGCAGGCTGACGCCTAGCCGCAGCCACAGCGGTATCATGCCGCGGGAATCTTGCGATGCCCTTCGCCTGGTAAAGAACGCAGCCCCCCCCCCCCACACACTGACGCCTAGCCACAGCTCTAGCGGTATCATGCCGCGGGAGTTTTGCGATGTATAATTAAAGCCACACATCTTGAGGGTTGGTAGAACCTTACAGATTTTCTACCCTCTTGAGGGCTCGCCTGATAAAGACCGCACACCCAACCTCTGAATGTCCTCTTGATTGAAGCAAGTTAAATTCACATCTTAAGGTCCCCATTCGGCGACCTCTCCGCACGTGGCAACAACTGCCCACGATGTCGACATCTTGGACGGTCACATGGACCATCCACGATGTCCACTACGCGCAGGGAATTGCCCGACGCGTCCTTACAGGTATAGCTGGCGTTTGAAGGCCTCCTACTTTATGTGGTTCCCTGCGCGGGACCCCGGCCTCTCCGGGCGGCACAAGTCCATTTGCGCTCACGGCCTGCAGTACCAGTGTGGAGCAGTATATTACCGCAGAACGGAGAAAAACAAGTGCCTGAAGGTAGTCGTTGCTTTCCATAGTTGGACCAGGCTTTATCTGGCCCCGTGATTTCCCTGTGTGTTTGCGTTGGGCCCTGCGTCAATCCTACTTGTGTCATCGTACCATTCCATGATCCGCCCCTCCAGGCCCGGCAGGATTCTTGCTGTGATCAGCACTCTTCGGTGGACGGGCGCCACGTCAGTCCTGCTCATGAAAACACCGCGCGGCCATCCGCAGGAGCTGGGCACGGCAAGCTCCCACGCCAACAAAGATGCAATGTGGTGGGCATTCTCTGACCCATGCTACGAACCCCTTGCGACGGATCCCAAGCGGGTCACGCGCGCGCGCTCCCGCGCGCGCAGGACAGCATTCAGACTCTGTTTTTGGTGGGGGTGGGGTTGGGGGTGGCGTCGGCGCGCTGCGCCGTATCATTATTCAACACGCTTCGCGTTCACCGCTCGCCCTTTCTAGTTCTTGCCGGGTGAGGCGAACCTGGAGGCACGACGGTTTAAAGTCATACTTAGCGCACAATGTTCCATGCGGCCCCGCAGGAGGCCCAGCGCAGTTCTCAGACGGCTAGAGGCGGCCGGAGCAGGAGGAGGAGGAGGAGGAAGAGGAGGAGGAGGAAGAGGAGGAGGAGGAGGAGGAGGAGGAGGAGGAGGAGGAGGAGGAGGAGGAGGAGGAGGAGGAGGTGAAGGAGGCAGAGCAGCATCATCGATGGTACCTTCTTCACGACCACATATAGCGCCAGCACGCAGACATATGGGTTGACGCTCGAGGTAATCCAATAGCCCTTATAACGGCGACGATGGAACACAGTGCCGGGGAACTGCTTTGAACATCACCAGTCGTTCAAAGCAGTGCCCCGGCACTGCTTTGAACGATGCGGAAATGCGATCAGCAGGAGCCTTCGTCTGTTCCTTCTCCTCTTCTCGTCGCTGTATGCTCTTCCTTGTCCTCCCTCCTCCCCCGTTCCCTCTCTAATTAATTACCTCGTTCTCCCAGTCTCACGCGCACTCTTCCTCCCCCCTCTCCTCCTCCTCTTCCTGCTTCTCCTCCTCGTCCTCCTCCTCCTCCGCCTCCTCCCCCTCATTTGTTATATTTCTCCGTCCTTGTCCTCCTGTCCCCGTTCTCCTTCTCCCTCTCCTCCTCCTCCTCCTCCTCGTCGTCGTCGTCCTCCTCCTCTTCCTCCTCCTCCTCCTCCTCCTCCTCTTCCTCCTCCTCCTCCTCCTCCTCCTCCTCCTCCTCCTCCCCTTCTTCCTCCTCCTCCTCCTCCCCCTTTTCCTCTCCCTCCTCCTCCTCCTCCTCCTCCTCCCCCTTCCCCCTCTTCCTCCTCTGCTATCACTCCTCCATAATTCCTGTCCGCTCCTCCCCTTCACTGATCTTCCTCTTCGTCATCATCATCCCTTTCGTCGCACGCCTCTTAATCCTCAATCGGTTCCCAATCTTCTCGACTTTCTTGTCATCCGCGTCCTTGGCTGTTGGAGGGGCCTCAGGAATTCTCAGGGCTCTTGTGTTGCACGCGAAGGCACAACTCCCAGGAACGCATCATCCTCCTCACATTCACCCTCCTCCTCCTCATCCTCCTCCTCCATGCACGTTCGGCTCAAGCCCGCGCCGACGGTAGGTTTCACGGCGGTTGGGCGGGCTCGCGCCCGCCTCCGCGGCCGGCAGTCGGGGCAGAGATGCGTGCAGGGTGGGATGACAAAGCGGAAGAGGAAACACGGGCCGCAGTTGCGGATTCTTCATAGAGCAGCGGCGGCGGTTGGGGAACAAGTGGGGGTTGGGGCGGCCGCAGTGGCGGATACGGCGGCGGAGGTGACCGCAGTGGCGGCTGGGGCGGCGGAGATTCTCTTGGCGGATGGAGAGGAAAAGCGCAGGATGGCGGCGACGGAAGTGACCGCAGTCGCGGATGGGAGGGCGGCGGATGGGGCGGCAACGGATGCGAGGGTTGGGGAATGGAGGGCGCCCGCTGGTGGGACGACGAGGGTGGCTGGTGGAATGCATGGGAAGGTGGCCGCTCGAGTGCCTCGGCAGGTTCTCCTGCCGCGGAGCCCGCGGCCGCAACAGCGGCGGGCAAAGGAGGCGGTCCCCTGCTTCCCCCAGGGCGCGAAGAACAAGGCGCAGTTGCGCTGTTTCAAATTGTGCGCAATGAGCCGCTGCCAATTTTCAAGTTGGAATTCTTCGAGAACTTCAGGGCGAACTGGAACGGCAATTATAAGCAGCACAACGCGGCCTTGAAGTGGTTCCGAGACGAGTACGAAGACCGAGAAAACCCTTTCGGCAGCCGCACGCCCGTCTTCGGAGGTACCGCAGTTGCGGAGGAAATTTCGAAGATCCTTAAGTACCGCGCAAAGGGGAAGGCGCAGGACAACAGGGATTGGGACTGGGACCACACTGTCAAAGTGCCGTGGTCTTGGCTGGAGATGGTCGCGCAGATGGATGGACCTACAATGCTGCGCGTCGTGTGCGGCCCTGACAATGACCGCAGTCGCGGGTTGGTCCGCTGCGAGTGCCGCCCGTGCCCTAGCAGTCTCGACAACATGAGGCACACGAAAGGGGTGGACAGAGGACAGGCGCAAAGAATCCCTCTGCCCCAGTGGGATTTCGTCCTCATCCGCGACGACGGCTCGGGCATTCGCGTCCACCCATCCTGGTCTAGCCCGAAGTTCAACACGTATGAGGTGGAGCCGCACTCGCATCCCGTGCGGGGCCCGAGGGCAGGTCTCGGCAAGAGCGATGGCCACGGAACGTTCACGTTCTGGAAGATGCTGCACGCCCATCCGAATCCTGGGCGGTTCGACGCGAGCAAGGGGGCGCATCTGCAACCGCGGTGGTCCGCGCAGCCTTGACACCGCAGTTGCGGGATTGCGCAGCCATGGAACCGCAGTTGCGGAAACCGATCGCGTGACGCCGCGCTCGTTTGACTCACTATGCGCGCTTTCGGCCGCAGTTGCGGCGCTGCCTTCAAGCGACTTCATACAGCTTGGCCGCAGTTGCGGCGCTCCCACGACTGACCGCTGTAATTAGGTGCTTCGGGCGCGCATCACCTCCGTTGAAGCACTCGTGACGTTAAGTAGCGCGGCCGCAGTTGCGGAGACAGGTACTTAAACAGATGGATCCGCAGTTGTTCGTCGTCCTCGTATCCCCTTCCCCGTCGTCCTCGTCGCAGTCTCCTCCCTCCGCCTTTCCTCCTCGTCGCAGTTCCTTCCGTTGGCCGTAGCCCGCCTCCGTTGGCCGAGTCATTTCCCGTCGTCCTCGTCGCTTCCCCCCCCGAGGGCCGCAGTTGCGGACTTTGTTGATTCCTCCTCCTCCGTTTCTTGCCCGTCATCCTCGTCGCAGTCCCCTTGCTCCTTTCACCCTCGTCTGAGCTCTTCGCGCCATCCTCTTCCGTCGCGTCCTCTCCATCCTCCTCTTCGCCTTCCTCGTCCTCATCCCCGCCGTCTCCCTCGTTGCCGTTCCTCTCCCAAGCCGGCCGCAGTTCCCCCGTCGGACGGGGGCCGCGCGCGGCCACGCCATGGACCCAGCTCGCAAAGCCGAGGTCGACAAGCGGTTCGCCGAGCTGAAGCAGCAACTGCGGGAAAGGCTCGGCGCGCAAGGGGCTGCCGCGGATGCCGCAGTCGCGGAGCCGACGGGGGACCGCAGTAGCGGAAGCCCCGAGCGACCGCCGCGCGAGGCCTCCCCGCAGTCGTCTAGCTCCTCGCGGGAATATCGGCCGCCGCCGCCGATAAGCGCTGCGAGTGGGAGCTCTGCTGGTGGGAGGCGCGAAGAGGCGCAGTTGCGCAGGGCGCACTTGACCCCCAAGGCAAAATGGGGGCCTCGGGCGCAGACGCCGACGAAGCAGCAGGACCAACCAGCAGTGACGGGAGCCGCCACCGAGACCGCAGTTGCGGGGGTGGCCGGCGAGCCAGGTGCCGCGCGCGGCTCATCTGGGAGCAGCGCGCCCTCGGCCGTGCTGCTCGCAGCCGAGTCCAAACGAGGCGCCCAACCCGAAGACGAGGCCGCCTCCCAGGAGAAAGCCGCCGAGACAACCGCCTCGGCCGATTCGCGGCCGAGGAAAAGGCCGCCTCCCACGGAAGACTCGCCGCTGTCAGAACCGCAGTCGCGGGGTCGCGCGGGGCCTCCGTCGGAACCGCAGTTGCGGGAAGATGCGGGAGCACCGCGGAAGAAGCAGCGGACCAGGTCCCCTCCAGGGATAAACTACTTTGGGGAACGCCCCAAGTGGAACGAAGGATTCCTTCGTACAGCAGACGGCAATCGGGTTCCGTCCACCATCGCTTTGGTGTTCAACGTGGTGGTCATCACGAAGGTGGCAACAAAGGAAGATGTCTTCAGGTGCATCTTGCACCAAACTGCGGCGGTCGTCTTCGTCGTATGGGACCCCGAGCTGTTCCGCACGGGGAACGTCGAAGGCGCTTGCAGCTACGACGTTCGCGTTGGACTCAGGAGTGCCATCGACAACGCTGTCACTATGAAAAACGCCTCCGAGGAGCCTTACTGGACGACGGTTCCCCTGTTCAGAGAGACGGGCCTGGTGCTCGTGCGCCCGCACATCATCGCAGAGACCGCAGTTGCGGGTCATGTTCATGGGGCCACCCACGCCGTCACGATCCTGAGCTTTCGCCTGAAGGGCTCCGAGATGAATCCTGCCGCGGTGATCCGTTTTGCCGTCGTGTCCAGACACGCAGTCACCGAACGTCTCCAACACAAGATCACGCAAACAGAACAACAAGCGTGGCATCCAGGTTTCTTCAAGGACGCGGTTGCTGCCATCCATAAAAATGATGTGCGGTTCTTGTGCGGCCTGTTTGACATCCCGCCTGAGCAGCTCGCAGCATTGGGCCGCAGTTGCGGAGCCAGCTGCACCTGCCCGGTGGGGGTGGTGTTCAGGGCTGGACCCGCCCTGTTCGGAGGCATTGTGAAGGGCACACGCGTCATGCATCCGAATTACGTCCTCCCCATTGGCCCGTGCGACGTGCGCATTGCGGACTACAACCTGGATTTTGCAGGGAGGCCGTCGAAGAACGATCCCCAGTGGCTCCCTGATTGGATGCATCGAACAAGCGACTCCATCATCTCTCGGCGCTGGGTCCCAGCGAAGTACATGCCCAAGTGGGAGGATGACCCTGACCGCAGTAGCGGAGTCAGAGAAAAGCTCCACTTGGCAGCGCTGCCCCCAATCGGCAAGGTCATTCAGAAGGAGCTCAACGAGAAGACCTTCAGCACGCACTGGTGCGAGGGCATCCACCAAAACATCGTCTTCGTCGGCCACGGACGCGCAAGTCGGGCGAGCAAGCGGAAGCACGAAGAGGCGCGATCTGCCGCAGTTGCGGACGAGCGGTGAGTGCGGCAAGACCGAGGAGCCGCAGTTGCGGAACAGAGCTCGGTACTAATTACTGGGCGCCTGCTGCCTGCGTAGTGCATCCCAGTGTAGGATAGCCCGCAGTTGCGGTGTTGCGGTTGCGGTGTAGGATAGCCCGCAGTTGCGGGGTTGCGGTTGCGAAGCCGCAGTTGCGGTTGCGTATAATAGGAGAGCACGCGGTTGCGAAGCCGCAGTTTGCAATAAGTGTGCGCGCGCTGGGTCATCATCATCGTCGTCGTCCGTCCTCGTCGTCGTCGCTGCCGTCGTCGTCGTCGCGTCTGTCGTCTGTCGTCAGCAGTCGTCGTCGGTCGTCGTCGTCGTCAAGTCTGTCGTCTGTCGTCAGCAGTCGTCGTCGTCGTCCCTCCTCCCTCCTCCCTCCTCCCTCCTCCCTCCTCCCTCCTCCCTCCTCCCTCCTCGTCCTCCTCCAGGCCGCATCCCCCCGCCACTTCCGTCCTAGCTGTCCTTCCCCTTCCCCTCCTCGTCCTCCTCCAGCTTGCACCCCCCTCCCTCCTCCAGCCTGCACCCCCCCCAAGCTCTCGCCCGATATTTTGGATTAAAACTGAGCCTTCAGTCGTCCGCAGGCATTCGGCTCAGCAGGTCGTTGGGCTCCTGGCACACACGCCTCCACCCTGAGCGACGGACGTCGTGCCATAGTCCGCCATATCGGAGCTTTGGGCCGCAGTGGCGGACAGCGTCGGCACAGATATGAACGACAGCGTCGGCACAGATAATGCCGCAGTGGCGGACAAGAAAGCCGCAGTGGCGGACGAGACAGCCGCAGTTCCAGGCGGAACGCAAGGGATCTTTCAGAGGGCCAACGCCTTGAGGTCTAGATTCAGGACAGGGGACAAGGTGCGCCTCCCTGTGCTCATGCTCGCCCCGCACACGGGCAACCGAGGCGGGCACTACCCTCAGCAGGAAAGGGTTCGGGAACTCGCTGTGAAAATCTTCCTGGCTGGATTCACGCAAGCCGAAGCTGACCACGAAGGTGTCTGCGTTCAGATGTACCCAGCACAAGAGCTGGTGCTGAGAAAAAAGGAGGACCCGAAGTTCCAGACGTACACAGAGTACAATCTGGAAAAAGCGACCGGCCACCTCGCTGCGTGCTTCGACCGCAGTTGCGGAACAGACGTTGCGTATGGGACGTGTTCGCACTCCCACTTGTGCCTCGTGTTGCGGGCGTGCGCCCTGGGAGCCAAGTGGCCCATCCCCCAAGGCATGGAGTTCACGGAGGACGAGAGCGCGAGGCTGAAGCCCGTGCTCGATAAGGACGGCAAGCTCGACATTGCCGCAGTGGCGGAACATGACCCTGTCGCTAAGAAACTCGTGCAGGGGGGTATGCTCATGGAAGTGCTTAGCTGGAAAATCATGGACGAGGAACCCACTGGTGCTTCGCTCATCAGCCAGTCCCTCAATAAAGGAGCCGATTTTGCGTTGCGAACGACTGAACTCACCGCGCTCCGTGTTCTGTGCAAGGCTGTTGACGCGGAGCTGCACGCCGCAGTTGCGGATCAGGTTGCCTTTGAAAAGGTCAAGCTCTCCGTCATGCACGAACTCGATCGAGTCGTTCAGGACCCAGACTTCATTGAGCTGTTCTCGTTCGTTGTTGGGCTCGGGAGCACGAAAGCGCAGTTCATCCCCTTGCTGCTCCAGTTCTGCGAGGTCTACGTGAACTCCAGGAGAAGGGCCCTTCGGCTCGGTGCCTTCGGGGCAGCCAGCGAGCTTCCCGACGAAGTGCCGTGGGTCAAGGTTGCCGTGGTGATGCGATGCTACAGTAACGCGCCTGCGAGGAAGAGGGGCGTTGACACTCCTGTGTGGTGCCCTGACCCAGAACAATCGTGGAAGAAGAAGGAGTTCCGAGACTTCCTCATCGACATGAACTCGGCTCTCCGTTTGTACTTGTTCACGCTGAGCAAGGCCATTGACGGCATGGGCCCTGAGAAGGCGATCGAGTTCAAGGCGAACCTGTGCATACTGACCGCAGACGGCTTCATACAGTACCTGAAGGACACCAACTTCAAGGACCGAAGTATCCCAGGACATCGTCAGGCGCTCCTCCGCGCTTGCGCGGAGGCCACGGGGAAGGTGGAGCCGAAGTCCAATCGGGACGCCCTTGAGAAGGCCCTCGGCGAAGTGGGAGTCCGAGGCGGGAAGCCCGATTGGTTCGATTTCAACGCGTTGCCGCGCCCAGAACCGAATGAGCCCGCAGTGGCGGGGAAGACAAAGGCTTCCGCAGAGGGGCGCGAGTTGATGCCGACGGTCATTTCCTTTGACCCCACGACGCAATTACCAACGAACCACCAGCGCAGCAGGGACACGACGGCCATTCCACGCGGATCCTTCCCTTTGCCAATCGCCGAATGGAGGCGTTCAGCGGCAGCGAAGGAGCTGGGGCGGGAGCCTGCTTTGGTCAGCGCAGTGTTGCTGTGCCTTTGGGCGCGCCACATGTCCGCAGTTGCGGAAGCGCAAGTAGAGGTGTTGCAAGACGCTGACACAGAGAAACGCACCGTCAAGGCAACCGCTGCAAACGACGAAAAATGCATCGAGTTGTGGCCGTGCGTCCCAAAGGCATCCAAGGTGCACGCCGCAAGCACGCACCCCGAGAGGGTGGCCGTGCAAGTCTGGGTGAAAGGAGATCCAAATGGGGCCACGCCCACGACCTTCTACTTGCACCCCGAGTTCAAGCCGCCTGCGGACAAGACGCCCGCCGACGTGGCTGACCACGATGTGCGGTTGAGAGCATGGAAGTGGGATGCGCAAGAGACAATGCACGTCTTCTGGGCAGTCAACAGAGTCACGGAACAGGAGATCCAGCAGAGAAACAGCCGTAATGAAAGCGCAGTTGCGCGCATCAACATGGAGCTGGAGACGAAAGAATTGGCGGTGTGCGTGCCTGGGACAGGCGGGGTCGTGCTCGCCGTGAATGTCCCTGTGCTGGTGAATACCACGGCCGTGAAGAAAGGAGAAGAGCTCCTGTGGGAGGCGAGACCCAAAACCGCACCGAAGAAGAAGGCGGCCGAGGAGACGTGGAAGACGGACGCGGCCAAGAGGGCCAAAGGGAAGCCTTCGGGCCAGCCCGCGCCGAAGAAATCGAAGAAAGGGTTCGACGAAAGCGGGAAGATGTCGCTCTAATTAAGAAGCCGCAGTGGCGGCAGTCAGGGCGGCTTGCTCGCGTGACCGCAGTTGCGGGCAACAGGCCGAAGGGGGGGGCGCACGCGTGACCGCTGTTTCGGAGCGCTCGTGTAGTTTGCAGTGTCACTGCTTCTGTTAGCTGATGCCGCAGTAGCGGACCGCTGACGATCGAGCACGGAGGTTCGAAACGGACCTCCTCCCTCCCTTCTCCCTCTCCTCCCTCGCCCTTCCTCCACTTCCTCCCTCTCTCCTCCTCCTTTCTCCCCTTCCTCCCAAGCTGGAAGCCGAAACTATTCATTTCCTCACTCCCTCCCTCCCTCCCTGGAGGCCCTGGAGGGCGTCCGCCCTGGAGGGCCTGGAGGGCCCTGGAGGCCCTGGAGGGCCTCCCTGGAGGCCCTGGAGGGCCTCCCTGGAGGCCCTGGAGGGCCTGGAGGGCCCTGTGCTGAGGGCGGAGGCCCTGGAGGGCCTCCGCCCTCAGGGTGCTTCAAAGCAGTGCCGCGGCACTGCTTTAACATCTGTGGCTTCAAAGCAGTGCCGCGGCACTGCTTTGAAGCACCCGGGTGCTTCAAAGCAGTGCCGCGGCACTGCTTTGAAGCCACAGATGCTTCAAAGCAGTGCCCCGGCACTGCTTTGAAGCACCCTGAGGGCGGAGGCCCTCCAGGGAGGCGCGAGGATCGCAGGGACCGAGGGGGGCCCTCCAGGGAGGCGTTCAGCTCGCCATCTGGCTCAACCGCGCGCGGCCCCACTGCCCGCACCCCCGCCTTGCCCGCAGTTGCGGCTGTGTCCAGCGCAGTAGCACACATGCCGACTTCGAGCGAATGGAGCCCTGTGTGCGTTGAGAAGGTCTTGTGCATCCGCGGAGGTTGGCTTGCGCAGACCACCCCCGTCCCCGAAAAGGATGTCAAGGTGCTCCACGCATGGCCCCTCGGAGAGATAACTTTCGTGCACGTGAACATGCAAAAGGCTTGGCTGCTCAAGGTGTGCGCCAAAGGTAAACCGACCGCAGGGGCCTTGAAGGCCTCCAAGGCCTGGGACGCGCTGAAGACAGAAGTCGCGAAGCAGGGCGGCGCCGCAGTTGCGGACGATGAGAGCGACGGCGACGCGGGGCACGAAGCAGATGACCCCATGTCGGCCCTGGTCAGCTCCACGGACGCCACGAAGAAGCAGGCAGCGACCCCGACCATCGCCAAGAAGCAGAAGACTGGAACGCGTTCGGCGGCTACTGGCCTGCCCAGGGGCGAGGCCGTGGAGTCGGCCATAGCCACTGTGCACTCTGTACAGATGCCCGCAAAGAGCCCCATGAAGTTTCCGCTCGACACGGCCGTTCGAAACGTGCGGGTGGCCAGCTTCAAGCGGAGGACGTTGTGGCTGGACGCTGCAGACCTTGGGTGGCTGATCGACATGATCGTGGACGACGTGATCCTCGGCGGTGTCCCCGACATCGGCGACGGCGACAAGGACGAGGCCGCAGTGGCGGACAGGGACTGGGCAACGGCGGTTGACCCTGCCACCCCGCTGGCGTAGCAAAAGGAGGTCGACCCCCCCGTGGCGCAGGGGAGCGGCTCTGGCTTCACCGTCGTTTGGGACTTCAAGGGCGCTTGGGTCGCGACCATCACGCGAGAGTGTGCCAACAGGGGCAAAAGGATCGAGATGGATGTGAAGAAACTTACAAAGAAGAAGTGGCAGTCGGCGCAGTCGGTGAAGGGCTACGACTACGAGTGGGAGGGCATGACGCAGCGCCAGCGCAAGCAAGCGGCTCTGGATTACCTCGAGCTCCAAATCCCCAGTCTGTTCGACTGAGGCCCGAAGCCGTATGGGCCGCAGTTGCGGTGGGGCTACTGAGAGCCCGCAGTTGCGGGGTGGCTGGGTGCGCGTGAACACGCGGAGGGCGAGGCGGTGTGAGGAGGCAGGCGGAAGGTTTAGGGTGTTCCACGGGTGCACGCCTTAGTGCGCCAACTTGTGTGGGCGAGCGTTTTTCTTAGAGAAGCATGGTGTGAAGCATCGAAACCCTGTGCGCGCGATGATTGGGGCTTCCGCGCGGGCGTTGTTGAAATGTACCTCCTTCTTCGCCCCTCCGCATCGTCTTCAGTTGCTCCTCCCTCCTCCCCTCCCTCTTCCTAGTTCTGTAGCCCGCAGCCGAGTGCCCGGCTCGAGTCGTTCGCCACGCGGCCGCTCATGGATGTTCCCGTGGGGCGGACATGGCATGGCGAGGAGGACGGAACGCATTTCGAGGTGGAGTGGCTCCCTTACGACAGCGGCTGCGCACCGAGGAAAACGAAGTATGGCACCACTGGGCTCGCCAACATCTTGGGCCGCAGTAGCGGCGTTCCGTGCCCCAAGAAGATAAAGGTGCACGCATGTGCGGATTTTCCGTGCCTAGCGAAGTGGCCCGCGTCGCAGTACGGCCTTGTTGAGCCGCCTCGCTTTCATTTGCGGCCGTCTGCTTGGCGACCGGGCGCGACGCCACCCCCCGCAGTTGCGGCTCCAGTCGGCACCGCAGTTGCGGCTCCCTCGGCCCCTGCACACATAGCACCAGCAACACCAGCAGAACTCGCAGCTCCTGCGCAAGAAGGACACGCAGCTCCAGCACCAGAAGCACCCGCAGAACCCAAACCTCCAGCAGCCCCTGTGCCCGAAGCACCCGCAGCAGCAGTCCCCCCCGCTCCTCCAGCTCAAGTGCACGCAACACCAGACCCGCCTGCTGCGCAGGAGACCGCAGTTGCGGTTGAAGCTCCTGAGGGAGTGGAAGCGGACAAAGACACACCACTTCCAGCACGCTTGCCACCAGCGCGGCCGCTGCCAGAGAACTGGTCGAAGACGCAGGTCGCATTCTTCCCGTGCCCATACCCAAAGGCTGCAGCACGAGTTGCGGCGCCTGTTGGCGACGCCTTGCGGCCACGAGTCGCGGCGCCACCCCTGGCGCCAGAGAAAGGTGTACCTGAGGAAGACGCGCCAAAGATCCAGGCCGCAGTGGCGGCGACGGTGCCTGACGTCGTGATGGCTCTCCTGAGGCAGATTCTGTCCGAGAATTCCTACATAGGTTATTCAGCTTTCATGCTGTTTGCCTTGCGGTTCGGGCGTCGACCTTACGTGTGGGAAGGCGAGAACCGCAAGGACCTCCTTGACTTCTACATGCCTTGGGCAAAGGAGAAGTGCACTGAGCCATGCGCCGTCGACGGCGTGGCGTGCGTCCTCGCCGCTGCTGAGGATCTGTTCGGGGAATGGACAACGGTGGAACTCAGGCCCGTGACTCCCGAGAACCCTCTCCATGAGGTGCGCCACTGGGTGGCCGCAGTTGCGGTGGGTGGCGTGTGCTCTGAGGGGGCGGACGCGTTGAACAGGTTCTACGGTCCTCTGGGACAATGGTTCCTAGGGACTGTTTGCGATGGAAACTGCGGCATTGACCTTATGGCGATGATGTTGCAGAAACCGCAAAATGCCGAGACGCGCAAATGGCTTCGGGAGTAACTGTACGATTTCGGGGTGCGCCGCTGGGACGAACCGTGGTTGCACGACATGCTCGTTGTCACGCAGGAACTAACCTTGGAGGAGGTGCGGGCGTACCGCAGTTGCGGGGCCAGCGGCCCTGCTGGACCCATGGTCCTGCGCGACTCCGAGGGCGAGGGCGAACCAGCAGAGGCGCCGAGAGAGGCGAGCGCGCCACGCCCCGCTCTCATGGCGGCGTTAGAGTGGCAGACGGGCGTGCAGGACATGGGTATATTGCTTGCCATGGCGGAGGCTATGCCCGAGGCGTTGCAGGAGGAGCAGATCAGGGCGCACGCACTGGCCAGCGCACGCCCAAAACCCGAAGTTGCGGAACAGAAGCGGCGCGTGTGCCCGCACATGCTCAGAGACCGCGAACTGGTTTGCAAATAACTGGAGGCGCACGCACGCAGTTGTGGTTGGATGGGCGAGGGCGATCTGCCACGGAATTCAATCGCGTCTTTTTGCGGGCGGTTCACGTGGCCGAAGGGCATGGGGGTCGTCCAGCAGCGCCAGGCCGTCTCCAAGTGTTTTCAAAACTGGCGCACACAAGGTGGACATGGCACGGCGGGCGTGCATGGCCGACGCCGCGCGCGGGGCAACCAAGGGCGCCCGAACAAGGCTCCATGGCTGGAAGCCGCTCTGTACGTGTGGTGGTCCCACATGAGGTACTCCGTGGACTGGAAGGCGGTGGCCAAGCGAACCGCAGTTGCGGAGGAGAGGCCCAAGATGTTGGCAGGTTCTCCCAATCCCTGCTGGTTACGAAGGCGAAGCAACTCGTCGCGGACTACTGCGTGGAGACAATGAAGCGGGGAGGCAAACCGATGGTGCCGCAGTTGCGGCCTCGGTGGTGGGTGAAGTGGCGGCGCTCCTACGGCCTGTGCATGAAGAAGCCGAACCGCAAGTACAAGGTGCCAAAATGGTTGCTCCAATCTCGTTTTGAGACTATGATCTTGAACGTGGCCAGGGTCCGCGCAGCTGCAGAGGAGCTTCTGGGGTACGACCCGCACATCCTGAACTGGGACCAGTCTCCCTTTCACCACAACGAGTCGTCGTCGGCCTCGAAGCCGACCTTGGCTGTGAAGGGTGGCATTGTCCCGCTTGTCGAGGCGCATGACGACAGCAGGGCTCGGTGGCCAGCGAACCTGACGGTGTCGAGCGACGCGGAGGACATCCGCAGTTGCGGACCACCGCCGGCGGAGCTAATGTTCAAGGGGGGATCTGTCATCGCTGAGGGCTTGGCCGCACATGCCCGCAGTCGCGGCTATCCGTATTGGGTGAGCACGGCGACGTCCGAGAAGGGGTCCTACCGCGCAGACGACGTTGTATCATTCTTGCAGCGGCACTTGCGGGCCTGGCCCGACGACCCGCAGTTGCGGGGAAATTGGCGCATCCTCATGGCCGACGACCATTCCCCGCACAAAGCAGACGCTGTGCGGAGACTCGCCTGGCAGCGCGGCTACGTGCTGATCATTCACGGCGGGGGGACGACCGCAGTAGCGCAGCCCGTGGACACGGACTTGAACCAGCACGTGAAGCGCCGGTACATTGCCCTCGAGACCAAAGCGCTGGTGCAGCAAATGGCGTTGGGGAAGCACGTGCCGCAGTTGCGGCGTTCCGATTGCGCCGACTTGATGCTGTCAGTGTTGGAGGATGTGCAGTTGCACTTGGACGCCGCGAAAGGTTTCCTGAAAGTGGGATTTCGAGCGCCCTTCGACAAGTCAGGAGATCTCGAGATTTGCCGAGAGGCGGCGGAACTCTGGGAAGCAGGGGGGCTGCGAGCAAAAGTGGACACCGCAGTCGCGGAGGTGAGGGAAGAATGCGAGCAGAAACGTTTGAAATGGTCCTACAATGACGTGCTGCGTCTCATACACGAATACGAGTAACACGACGCCACAGATTCCGTGTTGGAGAAGCTCGGCGACGAAGCGCTAGGCCAGGAGCCAGGCCACGAGGAGGGCGATGAGGAGGGCGGGGAGGAGGAGGAGGAGGTGCACGAGGAGCACGAGGAGGACGAAGAGCAAGAGGAGGCCTCGTGGGCCGAGGCTCTTGCGGAACAGTGCGATGCCGCAGTTGCGGCACCTGGGCCTCAAGGATCCTCGGTGTCCATGGACTGCGTGGTCGACGCAGAGGCGGCCGAGCAGGTGGCAGTGGCGACGTCCTTGGCAGAAACGCTCCGCGAGGCGGAAGATATGCTGCGCCAAGTGGGCATGGAGAAACTAGCGCAGGATTGCCGACAGCAACGACACAAACAAAAGAAGCGGTTGAGAGAGCTGGCGCGGGAGGACAACGAGGTCCTACGAGCGTTGACAGCCCAGCGAGACCACGAAGCCGCAGTGGTGGCGAAAAAGCGGCGCCTGGCTCTGGAAGCGAACGACAGGACGAAGGCGTTGCACGATCTCAAGAAGCAGATTCGAGAGGCCGAGGCCGCCTTTAGGGCAAAGAAGGAGGCCGCAGTTGCGGTGGAAACGGCTTTGGCTAACAAACACGCCCTAGCGCAGTGGAATCCCGAGGAGTTCAAGATCAAGAAAAACAGGATGGCAGCTCTGGATCGCCTGGCTCGCGGAAAAGGCGTCCTCTCAGACGAGCAGAGGGGGGAGTGGGCATGGTTCACGACGCATTGGGACGAGGAGATGTGCAAGCAGCACAAGGAGCAATGGCCGCTCACGTTTGCTGGGTGGCTGCAAAAAGTCGCGAACGACGCGGCGTCTGGGAACCGTTCGGCGCTGTCGCAGTTCGTGCATTCGGAAACAGTGAGAACCCTGGGAGGGCAAATGGCGCTGGTAATCCCAGCCCTAGCGTGATGCAGGCCGCAGTTGCGGACCCACAGGAAGTCCAGAGGGAAGTTGTTTTTCCAAGCGGCTCCCGCGCGGGCAGGAGATGAGGCAAAACCGCAGTTGCGGTCTTCCTGCTGCTGTGAAAATAATCCTATCACAGTCCCTTGCAATCGTCGCCCTCCTTCTGCTTCTCCGCCAGTCCATTTGTTGTTCTTTCGGTTCCTTTGAGTCCTCGCCCTCCTTCTGCCACTCCTCGAATCCTCTTTGTCTCCTCCCTCCATCCGACCCCTTGCCCATTCACGATCCATTTCCGTAGCCACCGTGGCTCGAGGTGGCGCACGCGAAGACGCAAGCATGTGGCCGCCCGCGCGCCCGAGCGCATCCTCAGGGAGTATGGACCGTGGACCTCGATTCGCCAGAACGGTGTTCATCCACAACGCTGAGGAGGAGGAGGGAGGCAAAGACTAGGAAGCCGCAGTTGCGGATGATGACGACGACCAGCGGACGCAAGATGGCGACAGCACCGTCGCGTCCTCGTCTGCCTCCGCTGACGAGGCTGAGTCCCGGGGAGGTGCGGGAGCCGCAGTTGCGGCAGCACATGACTCCTACATGCCGAGAGTGTTGTCGTCGCGGAGACCCTGGAAACGGGTGCCCATCATCGAGACAAGCAATCTGTCGGAAAAACAAAGAGCTCTTGTCGACGCATGGGAGGAGAAAACGGAGTTCGAAGCGGGACGGGTCGGCTTCTACGTGGCCACCTTCGGAGGGACTGCAGCTAGACCCACGCAACGCGCGGACGAGTGGGCGCAGCTCCGCGCGAACCCTGCCCAGATCATCGCCCTCTGCGAGTGCGACGACGAGACCTGCGCGGTACTCAGTGGGGAGCACGACGAGAGGGACAGTGCAGCCGCAGTTGCGGACGATAGGTTTCGGAGTCGGACTCAATACAACTACCTGTGCGTTAAGGGCGGCGAGCCATCAGGGACCCTCCTTGTTGGCATGAGGGACCGCAGTAGCGGCCACATTGAACACGTAGACTTTGCGAGACTCTTCCACAAGCAGGAGAAGTCCAAAACGAAGAAGAAGAAGAAACAGTCCGCAGTTGCGGAGGCTCCTGCGCCAAAGCTGCACAACAAGTACTCCAGGGCGATGGTGGTGCGCGTCCACCTGGACCAGGCCGTGACCCATGTGGGGGGCTCCTTCAACGTCATGGCGGTGCACGTCCACCACAGCTTGGCCAACCAAGACTGGGGCGTCACGAAGCTCCATGAGTTCTACAACTGGTTCGTCGCCTACGTCAGGGAATGGGACGTGAAGGTCTGCATGGGGGACTTCAACATGTGCATGTTCCAGCTTGTGTCCTGGTGCCGCAATTGCGGCCTGACTGTGGACGTCGCCGCGTGGACCCCCTGGAAGACAGCAGGCGGCCAGCCCATGGCAGACAGCATGGCGATTTTGTTCATAAACTGTCCTGGGCAGTACAAGCTTCACCATGGCCTGGGTGTTCTGCACGACCGTGAGGGCGGATTCTTGACGACCCAGCTTGATCCGTCTTTCCCTGTCTTCGACTACACGAATGGCCCTGGGAAGATGCTTCAGACTTACGTGCCCAAGGCTGAGCCCGTTGAAAACAAGATGCGCGCCTTCCTGACGCCATCTGGCGAATCCTTGACCGCAGTTGCGGAGTTTGAGCAAAGGATGGCGCGCAGGGAACGCGACGATTGGGTGCGCCATCCCTTCAGAGTGAAGCAGGGCAACCTCGACGACAAGATATGGCATGGCGCCTTCGGCAGGGCGAGGCACGGAGCGCACTTCCCTCTGGTGGCTTTCACGCACAATACGTGCCGCAGGTCACCTGAAAGACTCGCCGCGAGGTTGGAACGCAGGAAGGGCGGCAGGAAGGGCGGCAAGAAGGGCGGCAAGAAGGGCAGCTACGCGGACACCGCAGTTGCGGGGAAGGGCGTCCGACCCCAGATGGGAACCGCAGTTGCGGGGAGAGACGCTGGGGCTGAGCGAGCTGGGAACACGCCACCGCCGCAAGCTGCCAACGGCGACGATGCGACCCCTTCTTGTGCCGCAGTGGCGGCTGGTCCTGGGACGCCAGCGGCAGCGGCGCATGGGAGGCGCGCAGTCCCGCCACGAGATGGCAGGGCTGGTCCTGGTGGGACTGGAGCTCGAGCGAATGGGGCGCTGATGGCGCGCAGTGGTGGCCCTCTGATCAGGCCGCAGTTGCGGACAATGCCCCTGAGGGCTCGCCTCCTCAGCGTGAAGTCGAGTGGGGCTCGAGCGGGCGACCTGCCGAGCGCCCTCCGTGGAGCTTCGAGGGGCAGTGTTGGTGATGGCCGCAGTTGCGGGCAAGTGGAACATGATGTTGATTGCCGCAGTTGCGGACAGTGCACGCTGGAAAAATCATCATCATCATCAATCATAATCATCATCATATCATCATATCATACGTTCAAAGCAGTGCCGGGGCACTGCTTTGAACGCGTTCACAGCAGTGCC
>CAUYUJ010010223.1:0-29633 GCA_963575745.1 Prorocentrum cordatum
CAACACCATCATTTTACCCGAACGCGTGGGTGTTTCCCCCAGTGCCAGGGTTTTCATACGCGCCAGGCAATACCCCCACTTCGTGGGGGGGAATTACAAGCTCTACCAATTATCCAAACGACTCTTCGCGACCACCCAAACCCAGCTTCCCGCCCTATGACGTTGGGACACTTCACTTCGTGGCGTGCGGACGACCGTGGCTACTACACTGGCGTGGGGTACACACCCACAGAACCCAATGGTTGTTGGAGATTTCGGCGTGCGCGCGCGAAGAAAAAACGAATGTGTCCCGCATGGTATTATTTGACAGGGATGATGGCCCTGGCAGGTGCGCAACCGTTGTCGCAGAAGTTCGAAAAAGTTGCTCGCAAAAGCCCGTTTGACAGAAATGTTTAAAAGTGTTGGTTTTCCTACGAATCCGCAAGAGCGCGCGGGATGAGATTTTGACATTTTGTTGTTGAAAAACCATTGGTTTTTTGATGTTTTTATGTTAAAATCGCTCCGAACACTAAGCTTTTGGAAGGATTTCGTCTTGCGCGCGCGAATGTCCACTTTACCTTATTTTTGCAAGGGATTCTTGAAATTTGATTATATTAGAACAAGAAATGTCATTTTATAGTGTTTTTTGCAAGGGAAAACGGATTACAACAAAACAACCGGATCTTGATCACTCGAATTACCTGAGGCTTCCTCACGAAAATGATGAAAACGTGGCTGCGGCCTAGGCGCGGCGGGGGGGGCGCGCACCAGGGGGCCCAACAATAATTATTCTTTAGAATTAATAATGTTCAACAACAACAACACCAACAACAACAACAACAACAACAACAGCAACAACAGCAGCAGCAACAACAACAACGGCGAGCCCCCAAACCATGACAACACCAACAACCCCAACAACGACAACAACAACCACAACAGCAACAGCAACAAAGACAGCAACGACGACAGCGACAGCAACAACAGCGACAACACTAATAATACTAACAACATTGCCAACAACAACAGCAGCAGCATCATGATCATCACAATCAGCGTCATAGTCATCAGCATCCTCATCAGCCTAATCGTCGACATCATCACATCTCTACCACCAGCGCCACCACCACCACCATCATCATCATCATCTGCATCATCATGACCATCATGACCATCATGACCATCATGACCATCACCATCACCAAGCGTCATCATAGCATCGTCAGCGTCAGCATCATCTTCTGTTTGACGTTCGGCAAACATAGATCGACTGGGTTCGCGACGTTATGAATGTAAAAAGTTGGTAGAATGAAGATGTACCGCCTTGAGCGCTGTGGCCTGCAAGATGGACATAGGTGAGCGCAGCTGAAAAACAGAAGGTGGCAGCAGAGAGACGACAGGAAAGCGAACGGGCCCGCAAGGGAGTGGAGTGTGCGCTCACTTGGTCCTCCTCCTCCTCCTCCTCCTCCTCATCCTGCCTCCGTCTGCTCCTTTTTCTCCGCCTACTCCTCCTCCTCGTCATCGTCATCCATCGTCATCATCATCGTCATCATCATCGTCATCATCATCGTCGTTGTCGACGCCGCCGCCGTCGTCGTCGTCATCGTCATCGTCAGCAGCACCATCATCACTAGCAGCAGCATCCTCATCATGCATCACCACCATCATCAACAGCACCAGCATCATCATCAGCAGCAGCAGCAGCATCATCGTCATCATCATCCTCATCATCATCCTCATCATCCTGAGCTGCATCGCCACTATCATCATCACCATCACCCTCACCACCATCGCTACAATCGCCGCAACCACCAACATGATCCTCACCCACATCATCACCAGCGTGGTACTCATCCATCCTCAGCCCCATCATCCTCAACAGCACCATCATCATGGTCGTCACCGTGACCGTCATCATCGTGATCATTAGCAGTTGCAGAATCGTCATCATCATCATCAGCATCAGCAGCATCATCAGCAGCATAATCACCATCACCATCAACATCAGCAGCAGCATCATCATCAACCATCATCATCCGCAGCATCATCAGCATTATCATCATCAATGATACCAGCAGCATCAGCATCAGCACTAGCATCAGCACCACAATCACCACCACTACCATCATCATCAGCAGCATCATCACCATCAGCATCATCAGCATCAGCAGCAGCATCATCATCACCATGATCATTACCATCATATCATCATCAGCAGCAGAAGCATCATCAGCATCGTAAGCATGATAATAATCATCATCACCACCACAACCACCACCTTCATCATCATCATCATCATCAGCATCATCATCATCAGTATCGTCATCATCAGCAGCATCATCAGCATCATCATCAGAAGGATCACCATCATCATCATCAGCATCATCATCATCGTAAGCATCAGCAGCATCATCCTAATCGGCATCACCATCAGCATCAACATCATCATATGCATCGACATCATCAGCATCAGCAGCATCATCATCAGCATCAGCATCGTCATCATCTTTATGATCGTTATCGCTATCGTTATCGTTATCGTCGTCGTCATCATCCTCGGCATCATCATCATCATCATCATCAGCATCATCATCATCATCATCATCGCCATCACCATCACTATCATCATCAGCATCATCATCATCATCAGCAGCATCAGCATCGTCATCAGCATTATTATCATCATCATCATCAACATCGGCATCGTCTTTATGATCGTTATCGCTATCGTTATCGTTCTCGTCGTCGTCATCATCCTCGGCATCATCATCATCATCATCATCAGCATCATCATCATCATCATCGCCATCACCATCACCATCATCATCAGCATCATCAGCATCATCATCAGCAGTATGATCATCATCATCATCAGCATAGTTTACCTCGTCCCCCTCGCGTAGATCTTATTGCTGATAGCCTCCGAAATCCTCCTTATCCACCATCCGTTCTCCTGGAAGAGACCCTCCTCGTCGCAGCACCAGGCGTGCCTGTAGGGTGGGCTGGGCGTTCCGCCTGAAACCTGCTCACGGCTTCTGAAGCTTCCCTGGATAGTACAGGGCAGTTTTTAATACATTGGAGTTTTAAAAGTATGGGATTTTTGATACATGATCAATGTATGAATCAATGTATGCATGAATTCACCGTTGCTTTTAATGCTAAATCCCTGCATTGTTAATACATGATCCGCACGCGGAGCATGTATTAAAAACGGCACTGTACCAGGACAGAGGGCCAATCGTCTTCAAAACGAGGCTCTCCCCGACAACTCCAGCAATTGGTGGTCCCCAAACGTGGTGGTGAGAACACCCGGTGGTGAGTTTTGGGCGATTTGGGCAATGTTTTTCGAGCGCTGGCTGGCCCAGGAAACGCAAAACCTCGTGGCGACCGCGTGTCCCCTAACCCGGTGGTGACCCAGAATTATTTTTGGGGGGAATCGGGGTCACCACCGGGTGTCTCACCACCTGGTTTGGAGACCACCAAAGCAACTCCACAGATGGGAGGGGCAGGTGGCTTTCCAGAGCGTGCGGCCCCCGCCCCCACGAGGGGCGCACACTCGCCTGGAGGGGCTGCAGCACTTCCTCGCCAAGGAGGGCCGAAGGCTGTCAGAACGTGGCCCCCTCCTCCTCCTCCTCCTCCTCCTCCTCCTCCTCCTCCTCCTCCTCCTCCTCCTCCTCCTCCTCCTCCTCGGGACTCCCAGACGCCTGGTCGCTCCGAATTTCTCGACGCGTGGGCCCCCGAAGGCCTGGACCGCTTCCCCAGGGTCGCCTATTCCGTGGCGCCGGGACGGCCCCGAGGCCGAGGCGAGGGCCCTCGGAGGCCGAGAGCGGCCCAGAGAGCCCGCCGCTCCGATTTTTCTTTGGAGCGCCGGGCCTCTGGGTCAGCACCGCATCCACTCGTCCAGGCGGATGACTGTCTCGGGGATGGACAGACCCCCCTTTCAGTAAAGCGTGGTTTAGTGAAAACGGCCTGAGGCCCAAACCTGGCGGGCGCAAGCCTGAGAAATAGCGGCCACGGCGCCATCTCGAGAACCGAGAACGGACAATTCGCTAATCAACGTGTCACTGTTGGGGGTTCTGTCCACCCCCGACTGTCAAGTGGAGGATGGAGGGTCAGTGGCTGTCAAAGCGCGGTTCTCAAAAATGGAGGCGGACGGAGGGGCAGCAGCTGTGAGAGTGTGGGCGCTGGACCCCGCTCGCTGGCGCGCGGAGCTCGCCAGGGGCGGCGCCGAAGGCGCCGCCGGAAGGGCCCAGCGCGGAGCCAAGAAATCCGCACGGAGCGCCCAAAGTTTACGCTTATGTCGTCTCTTCTTCTTCGGCCTCGGGGGTCGTGAGGGGTGATCGCACACAGATCTCAGGATCCCCCGTGCTTTTCTACCTCTTCTGGGTGTTCGTCCTCCCCCCACTTCCCATATCTTCGCACATCCTCCTTGGAATCGACGACGACTTTGTGCCTGTGTGACTATCTGCTCCCTCCTGACCCGCGGCGGGCGCCGCACTCTCCACGGCCTCGGGGCGCCGCCTTCCTGGGACCTCCCGCCGCTCCCCCCCCCCCCCATTGCTGAAGGGGCCCCAGGACACACACAAATAAATACACACCAATAAAACGGCTCCCCATACTTTCCCCTAGTTTCTGGGTGTTTGTCTCCCCCCCCCACGTCCCATACTCTCCCATGTCTTCGGGGGAATCGACGCTGCATGGTGCCTGTGTGTGTGTTGTCCCCTCCCGAATTGCTTCGACGCGTGGGCCCCGGAGGTCTGGACCGCGTCTTGAGAGGGCAGAGGATCCGCCCCGAGAAGGACCGCCCCGACGCGCGCGCAGCCGCTGCGCCGACGCGCCCGCGAGGAGGGGATCGGGCAGGGCAGGGCCGCTCAGCAGACGCCCAGGGGCCGATCCGTCAAGGCCAAGGGTCGGGTCCGGGTGGTCTTCCCTCCCTCGAGTCCCGAGGGAAGGCCTCCCAGAGGTGACTACCTACCAAACCACCCCGGCCCAACCCGAAGACACGAACTTCGGGTTGGGGGGGGGGGTGCGGGTTCCATATGTGTTTTTTCAATGTTCCAAGACCCCCCCCCACACTGGAAATGGGGGGCAAATCGGGGCCTTCGGGTTGGGTTGGGGTGGGTTGGTGGGTGGTGACAGATGGGGTCCGAGTAGATGGGGTCGAGGGATCGCGCCGCGTCGCCCATGAATGCATCGCCGATGAATCGGCGATGCCTCGGCGATGCAGCGGCGGCGTCGGCGTGGGGAAACACGGGCTCCACATCGAGCCGCATCGTCGATGCATCGGCGATGCGGCGCGATCCTCCGACCCCACCTACTCCGACCCCATCTGGGAGGCCTAGATTAGGTCGGGCATGTACCCCCACAGGCGGATTTTGGACGGAGAATGAGAAGTACCCCAAAAATGCCCTGAAATGGCAAAAACAAAAAAACGGAAAATCGTCCCCAGACTATTTATGGACTATTTGTGAATACTCCTCCTGGAAGGACAACCCCGACTTATCGGGGATCTTCTGACCCGGGTCAATCCAGACCCGGGTCAGCAGGAAACCAGAAACTGCAATGCAGAAAAAAAAACTGCTACGCAGATCTTCGCAAACCCGGGTCAGCCAATATGCGCGGCCGCCTCGCGGCCACGAGCGGCTCCCTGACCCGGGTCAGCCAGAGGGGGTCTTCGCAGGATCCTGCGGGATCCGGTGCCCAGGCTGACCCCCGTCTGCACTGACCCCGTCTCGAGGCTGCCGAACTCAAACCACATCCCTGGGGCCGGGTTCTTCGTCCTGCCTCGTTTCTGTTGGAGGGTCCCGAGGCCTGGCGAGGGCCGAGAGCCCGCCGCCCCAACTCTTGCCGGAGCGGCGGGGCGCTGCCCTTTTTCTTCCAGGAGGAAAGGGGACAGGAGGGCATATGCTACAGTCGGGCGTGTCCCCCTACAGGGGGACCTGGGAGGAAAAATTAAGAATATCCCAAATTTAAATTGTAAAAAAAAATGTCCGCAGACGATTCTTGGACTGTTTGTGAATACTCCTCATGTAGAGGGACAGGCCCGACGTACGACGCATATACACCGAATCTGGGCCCAGGATGGCCCTTGCCTGGATCGGTGCATGCACACAGTCCTCCTCGTGATCACGACTTTATTCGCGGAGCGACACGCCGCCGGGGGGAAGCCGCGGCGCCACCTCCCGAAGAGATCCGAGGTCGTGAAAGGTTCCATGCGGGTTCCCCGGCAGAAGACAAACACCACAAACACCATAAAAATAAACTATTCGCGCCATAAACACCATAAACACCACGAACACTGTAAACACCATAAACACCACAAACACCACAAATACCACAAACACCATAGACACCATAAACACCAACAACCCGTGACGACCCATTCTAGAAGAAGACAAGCACCATAAGCATAAACTTTGGGCGCCCTGCGCGGAGTTCTCGGATCTGCGCTGGACACCCCTCACTGGAGCGCGGACCGCGCCAGGGGCGGCGACGGAGGCGCCGCCTGGGGGCCCCAGCGCGGATCCAAGAAATCCGCGCGGAGCGCCAAAAGTGAATGCTTATGCGGCTTCTTCTTCTTCTTCTTCTTCTTCGACATTCGCAAGGACTGGTTTTTCATCCTGAGTCGTTTTCCGACGGCCCCGAGGGGCGGCGAGGGCCCCTGGAGACCGCAAACTGCGAGAAGCATCCGTCCTACCGTCAAAAACCCTCATAACGGCGCGCGGTAAGGACGCAAGACCCTTGGAAGCTGAAGTTGGGATTTCTGGGGCAGCGGTCGACGAAAACCCCAAGGACGCAAGAGCAAGGAAGAGCAAGGACGCAAGGGCACCCTGAGCAAAGTCGCGCGACCTTATCAGGGCGTTTGACTATAATTGTTGCAATGCGTTTTGAGCAGGGACCGACCGTCCCGGCATTCCTATTGTTCTTAGAACCCCAAAATGTTCTAAGAACAAAAACAATGTTCTTAGAGCCTTAGCCCGATGTGTTAAACCAAGACAGTCCCAACCAGAACTGTTCCAAGAACAGTTCGTGGAAACCACGAAAGATTCGTAGAACAGCGAGCCAGGACGCTTCGCCACTGCTTGAGCGTTGGCTCTCTGGTCCCTCGCGGGGAGCGGGACCCCCCGCCAGCACGCGGGGAGCGGCCCCGGTGGTCCGTGCGACTCGCCGAGCGCGTGGCCCCCCGCGCGCGAGGCCCCCGCCGGCGCGCGCGCGCAGTGCGCAGTGCTCACGTCGCTGCGCTCAAAGGCGCCGCCCCCGTCGCTCGCGGAGCGAGACGGCCCCAGGCGCGCTAGCCACGGCGCCTCTCCCCTCTTTTGAAGGGGGGGGCGCTGCGGGCGCAGAGGATCGAGGAGGAGGAGGAGGAGGAGGATCGAGGAGGATCGAGGAGGAGGATCAACGAGGAGGAGGAGGAGGAGGAGGAGGATCGAGGAGGATCTAGGAGGAGGACCAAGGAGGAGGAGGAGGAACAGGAGGAGGAGGAGGAGGGGGCCTGCCCCTCGGGCGCAGACGGGGCAGGTGCTGCGGGGGGTGGGCTCCAGGCAGCGCAGAGGGCGCCTTGGAGCAGCCCACCTCCCCAGAGTCCCGACGAGGGGGCGGGGTGAGAGCGCGCGTTCTCCCTCCCGCATCCCCCCCGATCCCCCCTCACTCCTCCTCCTCCCTCCTCATCACTCCTCGCGCTCCTCCTCACTCCCTCCTCCTCCCCCCCCCTCAACCTCCCTCTTTCTCCCTCCCTCCCTCCCTGACGCCCTCCCTGCCTCCCTCCTTCCCTCCCTTCCTCTGCCTCCCCGAGCGCCTCTCGGAGCCGCGCGCAGTGCCCCTCGCAGCGCCGCAGCTCCTCCTGCGCCAGGCGCCCGGGGAGGAGCGATGAGGGGGAGGGGGGCACCGCGGGTGGCAGAGCGTCCAACGCCGACAGAAGCGGGGGGGGGGGGGGGAAGAGGGAAAACGGGGGGGCGGGGGCAGAGAGAGAGAGGAGGAGGAGGAGGAGGAGGAGGAGGAGGAGGAGGAGGCGGAGGAGGGGGAGGAAGAGGAGGAGGAGGAGGAGGAGGACGACGACGGCGAACGCTCTTGCCATGACGCTTAAGCCTGCCTGACGTCAAATGAGGAGGAGGAGGAGGAGGAGGAGGAGGAGGAGGAGGACATGGGGATGGCAAGCGAGGAGGAGGATCGGGATGGGGATAGACACAGAAAGAGAGGGGAGGAGAGAGAGAGGAGGGAGAGAGAGAGAGAGAGAGAGAGAAGAGGAGGAGGAGGAGGAGGAGGAGGAGAAGGAGGAAGGAGGAGGAGGAGGAGGAGGAGGAGGAGGCAACGGAGGAGGAGGAGGAGGAGGAGGAGGAGGGGGAGGAGGACGACGACGACGAACGCTCCAGCCATGACGCTGTAGCCTGCCTAACGTCAAAGGACCCCTCCCCCTGCCCCTCCCCCTCCCCCTCCCCTCCCTGCCCCCATTCCCCCTCCGTTTTCGTCCTCCTCCTCCGCCTTCTCCTCCTCGTTCTCAATTCCTTGTCCTTACAAGAAAAAACCCTCTCTTTGTCGGAACCCGATGCGCGTCCGTAGGGCGGGCCGGGCGTGTCGCCTGACATTTCCTCACCGCTTATGATCCTCAAGCTGGAAAGTTGCATGAACTTCATCGATGGAGGGCGGGCCGCCTTCACAATGCGAGAGTCGCATTAGCGCCGCGCACCCTCGTCTTGAAAAATGCCAGAGCTTCACAGATGGAGGGCGGGCCGTTTTCAAAGTGCGGTTCTCGCCGAAGCGCCGCGCGCATTCGTCTTAAAAGTGTGCGGGAGCTTCACAGATGGAGAGCGGGCTGTTTGTTCCCTGACCTTCCTGTGGTGTTGGGTCCTCGTTTTGAAAAGACGGCGCCCCACATTCTCCCGCCTTTCTCCCGCCTCCTTTCCTCCCACCCTCCCACCCTTGCCTCTGGCCTCCGCCATGTAAGCATACCCCTCACACGTCTCGTGGCCCCATAAGACACCTCCACCGAAGGCCCCAGCGGCACAGTCCGCATGGCGCACCCGCACCCGACTCGACACACTCACACACGGTTCGTCGCCCCATGAGACAGCTCCACCGAAGGCCCCAGCGGCACAGTCCGCATGGCGTAACCGCATCCGATGTGGCACACCCCACACACGTTTCGTGGCCCCATGGGGAACTCTACCGAAGGCCCCAACGGCACAGTCCGCATGGCGTACCCACATCCAGTTTGGCACATCCCTCACACGTTTCGTGGCCCAAGAAGGCGAGCGAGCGAGCGCGCGATGACGGTCCAGCGGGACCGGCCCTAGGAGGGCGGCGCGGGGGGGCCGGATCCCTCAGTAGTCGGCCTGGGACTGGCGGTCGATCTGGATGAAAGTGGTGTGAAACGTAGAATTTTTGGACGTCTGGTGTATTCTGGAGTCCCATGGCCCCAGAGGGAGCTCCACCGAAGGCCCCAGCGGCACAGCCCGCATGGCGGACCCGCGTCTGATTTGGCGCGCCCCTCACATGTTTCGTGGCCCCAGAGGGAGATCCGCCGAAGGCCCCAGCACCAGTCCGCATGGCGTACCCGCACCCGTCTTGGCACACCCCACACACGCTTCGTGGCCCCATTAGGAGCTCCGCCGAAGGCCCCAGTGGCTCAGTCCGCATGGCGTACCCGCATCCGATTCTGCACACCCCTCACACGTTTCGTTGCCCCAGACGGAGCTCCACCGAAGGCCCCATTGGCGCAAACCGCACGACGTATCCGCGTCCGTCTTGGCACACCCCTCACACGTTTCGTTGCCCCAGAGGGAGCTCCATCGAAGGCCCCAACGGCACAGTCCGCATGAAGAGCCCGCGCCCGATCCGGCACACCCCTCACACGCTTCGTGGCCTCAACGGGAGCTCCACCGAAGGCCCCAACGGCACAGTCCGCATGGCGTACCCAGACCCGATTCGGCAAACCCCTCACACGCTTCGTGGCCCCATGAGTGAGCTCCACCGAAGGCCCCAGTGTCACAGTCCGCATGGAGAACCCGCGCCCGATCCGGCACACCCCTCACACGCTTCGTGGCCCCACTGGAAGCCCTGGTGCAGGCCCCAGCGGCAGCGCCCGCATGGCGGCCCCGCCCAATTTCGGCACACCCTTCACACGCTTTTTGGCCCCATAAAGAAACACACCGAAGGCAATACCCACGACGACGGTATTCACAACTGCATATGGTTGGGACCTTCGCCAGGAGAACAAATGCGGTTCTCACCTGAGCGCCACACACATCGGTCTTAATTGTTGTACGACCTTCACGGGTGAAGGCGGGTCGTTATCAACATGTGGTCCCCGCCCTAGCGCCGCGCACATTCGTGTTAAAAGTTCGCAAGCTTCACAGATGGAGGGTTTTCCTTTTTCAGCATGTAGCTCTCGCAGTACCGCCGCGCACATCACTTTTAAGACCTCGCAGCAGGCTCAAGGATTCGCATGGCTAACGTCCCACAGATGGTGGTTTGGCATGATGTCGGACTCTCGGGGCGCAACAGATACATTGGTTCGTGGCGTAGGAGTCACGGGAGGAAAGTTCTGGCGCGATTCAGGGTCGCCAAGACGAAACTGTAACAGTTATTCGCGGCGTTGACGCTCCTTGGCAATGTTCAGAATGTTCGAACGGTTGTCGTCCAACGTGGCATCTCTCTGTGAACATGATCCTCTTGTAGGACCCTGTGAAATTGGAAATTTGAGGTTATATGGCATTCTCGATGATGCATATTGGGTATATACTGGCCCTCCTCCTCATCCTCATTCATCCTCCAGCCGCGCACACAGAGAGGCAACCCCTGGGTCGAGGCGGTCCAGCGCCGCCGCGAAGGCCAGCTTGACCTCATTGGCCGCGGCGGCATCCCTCTCCCGTTCGTCGCACGAGCATCGCGGGCGCGGGCAGGGGAGGGGGACTCTTGTTCACCAGCAGGGGCCACTCACCTCTGACACAATTGCGGCCTCGAGGGCTGACCACCGCGCCCCGATACCTTAAGACAACGAATCCCACCAGCCCTTTGGGCGTGAGTGGTTTAGAGAGCCCGGTCTGTTCTCAACCCCCTTCTTCCCCTTCGGGGAGGGGTTTACCCATCCCCCTACCCCCTCCCCCTGGGCCTGGAGAGGGCGTCTCGCGGGTCGTTGGAGGGGTCTTTTTCGACTCCTGGGAGGGTTAAAATTCAACACCCCTCACGAGGATTCTGGCCCCGACGGGGGGGGGGAGAAAAGTGCTCGCCCCATCTGTGATCGATCGCCCGACAGATGGCCCCAAGATTCCTCCCAGACCCCTCCCAAAGAGTCCCAAGAGGCCCCAAGAGGCCTCCAAGAGGCCCCCAAGATGCCCCCAAGAGGCGCCCAAGAGGCCCCAAGAGGCTCCCCCGAGGCACCCAAGACGCTCCTGGAAGCCCCTGGAGCCGCCAAGAGGCCCCCAAGACGCCCCAAACGGCCTCCAAGAGGCTCCCAAGAGGCCCGAAGAGGCTCCCCCGAGGCACCCAAGACGCTCCTGAAGCCCCTGGGGCCGCCAAGAGGCCCCCAAGACGCCCCAAACGGCCTCCAAGAGGCTCCCAAGAGGCCCGAAGAGGCTCCCCCAAGGCACCCAAGACGCTCCTAGAAGCCCCTGGGGCCGCCAAGAGGCCCCGAAGACGCCCCAAAGGCCTCCAAGAGGCTCCCAAAACGACTCACACCACGACGAGGGCCCCGAACGACTCACACCACGAGGAGCCCGAACGAGTCACACCAGGAGGAGGGGCCCGAACGACTCACACGACGACGAGGGGCCCGAACAACTCACACCACGAGAAGCCCGAACGACTCACACCAGGACGAAGAGCCCGAACGACTCACATCACGAAGAGCCCGAACGATTCACACCAGGAAGAAGGGCCCGAACGACTCACACCAGGACAAGAAACCCCAAACGACTCAAACCACGAGGAGCGTTTTCTCTCCCTCCTCTTCCGCCTCGTCCTTCTCCCGCTCCCACCACAAGGAGGATGTACAAGGAGGCGGGAGGAAGGAGAATCAGGGGAGATATGCGGGGGCAGGCGGAAACACGCTTGAAAAACACGACTGTCGGCATGCTTCGCAAGAGTTGCTGTTTTGAGATGGGCTGGTGGGGACACGCGAAGCGTAAAGAATTAAAACCCCATAAATGTCTGCAGCCGGCGTGGCTGGCACATCTGCGTACCTGTCGCTGGGGAGCGGGGCAAGCTAATCACGTGCGGCCCTGGGACCACCCAAAAAAAAACATCGTGCCATGCACAATCTGAAGACGGCAGATGTTTGGAAAAAAAGGGCAACATGACAAGATACGAGTATCGATCACGGCGCAAGGTGCCTAGGAAATTGTTGTTTGACGACACAAAGGTTCCCCAACAAGACCCCCAGAAAAAGTCAAACTCGCGGTACAAAAGGCGGCCAGAAGAATCAGACAGTAAAACAGAAACGCTGGCGAAAGGAGAACAGGTCATCTAAAAGCTCGAGAGTTGTACATGGTGATTCGATGTGCCCACCCTGGTGTGGTACGCAAGCTGTGACACATTCAAACGCGGACGTGCCTTGGCACGAACGCGCTCCAATTTATGGGCTGCCGAAAGTACTTGTAAAGGCGGCCACGCGATGTGCTCATGATAAGTCGCAAGCGTAAGAGAATCACGCGGGCAAGCAAACATTGATGCCAGCAGCATGAACCGAAGCACCCGAACAAGCGCCTGAACGCTTGAATGTCCATGAAGCGCCGCGTTCATGGTAGGTTGGTGTGCCTGGAAGTGCCCGCCAGTTCCTGAATCCGAGCAGGACACCCAACCCACCGGCGGCGTAAGGAAGCCCTTTGTGAGACCACCTTTGGTTTAACAAATCCGAGCACGGGCGTTGCGCGCTTCACTCGCTGAGGCAACTACGGCATTGTGAAGCCCGGGCCGCCTCTACAGTGTAAGAAAAGGTTGCGCCTGCTCGGTCGATTAGTTCGGGGTATGCCTCTCGGTGCTGGATCCCATTCCTACACTCATGCTTCAGTCTGCCGCGGCGCCAAACTTTGACCTCGATCCGAGGGCCTGGTCCTCGTCCTCCTCTTCCTCCTTTTCCTCTTTTCCCTCGCTCTCCTGGTCATCATCATCATTACCGTCATCATCGCCCCAATCCCGCGTCCACCACAATCCTAGTATTCCTATCCTTCTACTGCTCCAACTCCTCTTCCTCCGCATCCTGGTTCTTCGTCGTCGTCTTGGAACTCAATATATTTTCTGCTCCCACCCCCTCCTCCGCATCTCCCATTGCCATTCTGCTGCTGCTGTGAAACCTGGGCCGCCGCAAACCGCGCATCGGGTTGCCACCGCTTTCCAAAGAATGCGTCGTAAGAGCATTCACCTTCAACATAAGCGCTGGCGAATATGTACCCGGCTGGTGGCGATGGCCGAGGGCCACTCCAGCGGGAGCACGAAACGCCCTTCGCAACACCAACTGAGGCAAATATCCATCGACACATCGAGAACTAAGTCCTCCTCCTCCTCCTTCTCCTCATCATCCTCCTCTTTTTCTTCATCCTAGTGCTGCTGCTATTCCTCCAACTCGGCACCTCCCCATCGTCAAAGCCAGGACTGACTCGAACACACTTCCACTCCACACACTGGACCGAACGGTGGCTTGCCAGCCAGAGGATTCAAAAACACGAACCAAACGCCTGCAAGAATGCCTCCGCTGTAATTACGGTTCCGCTCCTCCTCCTCCTGTTCCTGCTCCGCCTCCTCCTCCTCCTCCTCCTCCTCCACACCATCACCATCAGTATCATGAAATTGATCATCATGATCATGATGATCATAAGCATGATCATCCTCATCATCAGCAGCAGCATCAGCATCATCATCATCATCATCATCATCAGCAGCAGCATCGTCATCATCGTCATCATCATCATCATCATCATCATATCAGCAATGATCATCATCATCATCAGCATCAGCATCATCGTCATCAGCATCAGCGTCATCATCATCATCAGCATCGTCATCACCATCATCAGTCATCATTATCATCGCCCTCCTCCTCATCATCATTACAATTACCATTACCATCACCAGCAGCAGCATCATCATCAGCATCATCAGCATCATTATCACCATCAACCTCATCATCAACATCATCGTCATCACCGCCATCGTCAGCGTCACCAGCATCATCATCAGCAGCAGCATCATCATCATCAGAGCCCAACTCCTCCCTCTCCTCCTCATCCTGGGAGCGCGTTTCTTTATGTTCGGCGATGACGGGCGTCATAGGGGGGGGGGGCGGAGGGCGGGGGGGGTATAACGTGACGCCCCCCCCCGCCGAGTGGCTCCGGCACCACAGCCGCGCCTGCGCGCACGACGCGACGAGCGACGAGCGACGAGTGACGACGACGACGCGAGCAGCATGTAAGCGGCGATCTGCCCATTGCGCCTGTGTACACCACAACACTCGCGTGCACCACATCGCGCGTGTGCACCACAGCGCCTGCGTACACCGCAACAGCCGTGTGCAACGCACCGCCCGTGTATACCACAATACTTGGGAGCACTACAGCGCCGGTGTACATACACCGCAACAGCCATGTACAACACATACCCCTGTGTACACCACAGTGCTTGCGTGCACCGCAGCGCCTGTGCACGCCACAGCGCCTGTCTACACCACGGCATCCGCGTGCAACGCAGCGCTGGTGTACACCACAGTGCCTGCGTGCACAGGACAGGTAGAAGGAGCATGTACGTCAGGATCTGCTGCGGACAAGTGAACGCCACGCCAGGAAAGTTCTGAGAATCGAATGCGACGTTTTTCCCTCCTCCTCCTCCTCCTCCTCCTTTTCCTCCTTCTTACCCCCTGTCGTGCGGCTTGGCGTTACAACGCACGTGCGCATCTCAGCGTGCACACCAGAATGGTCGATTGAATCGGTCCATTTGGTTCTCGGACGGCCAGTTTAGCTGGAGCCTCCTGGACGCAAGTGGGAGTTAGGGTGATGCGGGCGGACTCGGAGGACTCTTAGATTCCAGCGGCGCTCCTGTGTCCATGAGGATTTGTTTTCCATTGTTTTCTCTGGAATCCACACGCGCTCCATTTTGTCACAGGGGTCCCTTCTGAAATTCTATACACAACAATGGTGCTGTGTTGCACACGGCTGATGTGTTGCACACAGGCGCCGTGGCGTACACAGGCACTGCAATGCACGCAGGCATTGTGGTGTACACTGGTGCTGTGTTGCGCACGGCTGATGTGGGGTACGGAGGCGCTGTGGTGTACGCAGGAGCTGCTGTGCCCGCAGGCACGGTGGCACAGACTGACGCTGTGTTGCACGCGGCCGCTGTGGTGTACATCGGCGGTGTGGTGTACACAGGAACTGAGGTGCACGCGGGCACTGTGATGTACACAGACGTTGTGGTGCATATCGTCACCTACATGTTCGTGCTACCCGTCCTCCGTCATTCCTAAGCATTCCCAGACGCCGCCGGCGCGAAACGTGACGTCATCGACCCCCTCCCCCCCCAGATGATTGCCGTCATCGGCCCAGACTAAAAGCCACGCTCCAGCCGCGTCCGCGCGCACGACGACCATGAGCGACGAGCGACGAACCACGAGCGACGACGACGGACGACGACGACGACGACGACGACGACGACGACGACGACGACGACGACGACTCCTGCGGACCAGACACCTATGCGGACTCCTACGCGGACACCTACGCGGATCCCAATGCGCACGGCGGCAGTGCCCAGAGCGCACTGGGGGGGGGAGCGTTACGTCATAGGGGGGGAGGGGGGGAACGGGGGCCATGACGCCCGTCATGTCCCCAGCAATAAAGAAACGGGCTCTGGTAATCATCAAAACCAACATGATCATCAGCAGCATCACCATCAGCAGCGATATCATCAATTTGAACCTCATCAGCATCATCGCTATCATTATCATCATCATCATCATCATCATCATCATCATCATCATCAGCATCATCAGCAAAATCAGCAGCAGCATCATCATCACCATTACCATCATCATCATCATCAGCATCATCCTCATCATCAGCATCATCATCCTTAGCATCATCAGCACCATAACCATCATCATCATTCTCAGCATCAGCATCATCATCAGCACCGGCATCATTATCATCAGCAGCATCATCATCGTCACCATCGCCATTACCATCATCGTCGTGGCCATCGACATCATAAACAGCAGAGGCATAAAACTCGTCGTCGTACAATCTGCGGCGCGTTTCGAACCGGGGGGGGTGTCCCCCCCCCAAAACACTCGGCGCCGTCGATCAGAACCAGGGGGACTCCCCTCCCCCTTAACCCCCCCCTCCCGAAACAACACCACCCCCTCCCAATGGGGGGGAGGTTCAAACCCCCCCCCCTCGGCGCCGGCGCCGGCGCTGGCTGCTGCCGCAGCGCCAACGCAGCGACGATGACCGGAGAGGGCCCAGGAAGGGGGGGGGTTCAAATCCCCCGTCCCCCCCGGCGCCGGCGCCGGCGCGGGCCCTGGCGGCGGCCAGCAACGCCGACGGCGGGGACGCAGCGACGATGACCACAGAGGGCCCAGAGGTCGCAGAGGGAAAACATCAATCGCCATATCGAGCCCTCGCATGCTCCTCAGACGCCCCCGAGACTCTTCTTACGCGACCTCAAGAGGCATCCATTAGAACTCTGACCCTTTGCCAAAACACAGTGGCGGGAAGAGCCGAAGGCCACACCACCACCACCACCACCACAGCCACCACAGACCATCATACCACCACCACCACCACCACAACCACCACCACAACCACCACCACAACCACCACAACCCACCATCACCACAACCACCACTATCACCACAAACCACCTCACGACCACCACCACCACCTCCAAAAACGCCACCTCTACCACCACCACCCACCACAACCCACCACAACCGCCACCAACACCACCACAACCCACCACCATATTACCACCACCATCACCACCACCGCCACAACCACCATCATCACCACAACCCACCACCAACACCAACACCACAAACCACCACACCACCACCACAACCACCACCACCACCACCACCCACCACCCACCATCCACCACCCACCACCCACCACCCACCACCCACCACCACCACCAGAACAACTACCACCCGCACCACCAACACCACCAACACCACAGCCCACCAACACCACCACCACAAACCACCACGCCACCATCACCACCACCGCCACCACCACGACCACCACCATCACCACCTCAACCCCACCACCACCACCAAACCACCACACAACCACCATCACCACAACCACCACCACCACCACAACAGCTCACCACCACCACTACCACCACCAATACAACAACCCACCACCACTACCATCACCATCACCACAATTTGCCACACCACCACCACCACCGCTACAACCACCACCACTACTACCAGCAGCACAACCCACCACCACCACCACAACCAGAACAAACCACCTCACCACCACCAGCACCCGAGCCGCCGCTGCCAGCCGCCACCGACGCCGGCGCCGGCCCGAGGACACGGACAGACGAGAGGTAGGGGAGGGGGGGGTTAGAACCCCCCCCCCCTCCGTCACGGGAAGGGGGGGGGGTTCGACACCGCCCCCCTCCATCCAGGGGGGGAAGGGGTCCGGTTCCAAACCCCCCCGTCCAAGCGACCACAGAACGCGCTCTTTCCAACATCATTATCATCATCAGCATCAGCATCAGCATCAGCATCAGCATCAGCATCAGCATCATCATCATCATCATCATCATCATCATCATCATCATCAGCAGCATCATCAGAATCATCAGCATCAGCATCACCTCCATCACCACCATATCTCTCGTAGTCGTCATCATCATTATCATCATCAGCATCATCATCAGTACAAGCATCAGCATTCTCATCATCAGCATCATCTGTTGCATGCCATGGTCCTCATCATCATCTTCCTCATCCTCATCCTCATCTTCATCATCATTCTCTTAGTCCTTATGCTTTTCCTTCTCCCGCTGTACCTCCTGCTCCTAGTCCTCCGTCACGTAATTATTCTCGTCACCTCTCTCTCCCCATCCTCCTGGTCGTCGCCGTCGCCATCGTCAGCATCAGCATCATCATTACCATCATCATCATCATCATCATCATCATCATCATCATCATCATCATCCATCATCATCCATCATCATCATCATCATCATCATCATCATCATCATCATCATCATCATCATCATCATCATCATCATCATCAAAATCATCATCATCATTATCATCGTCATCGTCATCATCATCATCAGCATCACCATCAGCAGCAGTTGCATCAGCACCAGCATCATCATCAGCATCATCGTCATCATCAACAATATCAGCATCAGCATCGTCATCATCAGCATCGTAATCACCTACATGATCAGCAGCACCAACACCAGCAGCATGACCAGAATCAGTACCAGCTAACGCAAATTCACCATCAACATCAGCATCATCGTCATCATTATCAGTATCAGCATCAGCACATCATCATCAGCATCATCAGCATCAGCAGCATCAGCAGCATCAGCATCATCATCAGCATCATCATCAACATCTACAACACTATTAGCACCATCATCAGCATCCTCATCGTGACCACCATCATCACCATCATCAGCAGCATCGTCAGCATCATCATCACCACCATCATCACCATCAGTAGCATCATCACCATCATCATAGTCGGCATGATCATCATCATCGCCACGAGCATCACCAGCAACATCCGCACCATCATCACCAATATCATCAACGTCAACATAATTATCATACCAATATTAACATCACCGTCATCAACGTAACCCTTATCATCATCAGCATCATCCACAACAGCAGCAGAACCGGAATCTACATCATGCTTCTCATAATCGTCGTCGTAGTCGCTCCTCGATCTGGCCCTTCCTCTCGTCATCGTGACTGCCCTTAACACGAGTCGTCCAGCTCATATGCCTGGTCCGTCTTCTCCGTTTACTCCTCCCCCCACCCAGTCATTCCCCCGACCATCCACGATCATCCTCCCCCGCTTTCGTCTTCAATGCATGGTGTACGGTGCACGCACAGGTCCTAGGCTCACGCGAGGTCGACCAAGGTTCCACCACATGCTAGAGGACCTCAGGAGGCACCAGCCAAAGAGACCCAGGAAAGCCGAGAGCGGGGAGGCGGAAGAGGAAGCGGAACACAGGTGCCCTCAAAGTCCCCCTGCCCATGGCACCCTGGCCGCACGAGCGGGTGGACCTCCCAGTCAGCTCTCAGAGAGGCGGGTCGCGCCAGGCGTGCCGAGGGGCCAGCCCTGTCTGACACATCGTGCTTGGCATCACATACCCAACACCCCCCGCCCGAAGCATCCCGCGCACCCTGCGTGTAGGCTGACAGCACTGCCTCACTAGAGCGCGTGGGACGCACCCATCAGGTGTCCTGAGACATCTGCTCCTGCACGCTTCCGAAGCCTTGGGTGTATTGGCTCCAGGCGGCACCTGACTGCCAGCTAGGAAGCTCCATTAACAACACGCCGAGAACGCATGTGTTCATGAACTCTCGGCAAAGGGAACCCTAAAGGAAGAGGGGAAGAATGCACCGACGACTTCACCAATTGGAATACTCCCTCCTCCACTCCTCCTGCGCCTCACACAGGGGAACCTTTGGGGAAGAGGGCGTGTGGAAAGAGAGTGGAAGGTCCTGATCCTACTACGCGTATTCCTCCTCCTCCTCCTCCTCCTCCTCCTCCTCCTCCTCCGCATCATCATCATCATCATCATCATCATCATCATCATCATCATCATCATCATCATCATCAGCAGCAGCAGCAGCAGCAACAGCATCATCATCATCCTCATCATCATCATCATCATCATGATCATCATCATCATCATCATCATCATCATCATCATCATGATCATCATCATCATCAGCATCATCATCATCATCATCATCAGCATCATCATCATCATCATCGTCATCATCATCATCATCATCATCCCCGTCCTCCTTCTACTCCTCCTCCTCCACCCCATCACCATCAGCATCACCATCAATATCATCAACAGCAAAATCATCATCACATCCTCAGCATCATCAACATCATCAGCATCACCCGTCTCATCATCATCCTTCTCCTCCTCCTCATCATCATACGCTTCCTCTTCCTCCTCCCGTCTTCTTTTTCGTCCCCAGTACCACCAACATCACCACCACCAGCATAATCGTCATCATTGCCATCATCATCCCCGACATCCCCGTCATCATTACAACCGCCAGCATCAGCAACAGCAGCAGCCGTTGCACCATCAGCATCAACAGCAGCAGCATAATCGCCGTCATCATCACGAGCAGCACCAGCATCAGCACCAGTATAATCAGCAACGTCATCTATATAGATAGCCCTTCAACAACATCAGCTTGACCATGAAAGCCAGACCCACCAGCAACATTATAAGCAACAACACCATTCTGATCATCAGAACAACCGAACCATAACAATCACCACCGTCATCATCAGTATCACCGTAGTCGGTCGCAAATTCGCCATATGCATCATATGCGCCAGAATCCTCGTCATCACAACTCTCAACAAAACCATCGGTGGCGCAGCAGGCGCCCACCCCCGACCACTACCACCATCAGCACGATGACGACCATCACCAGCATATCCAGCAGCAGCATCATCATCATCGCCATCATCACAATGATCACCCCCATTACCATCATCAGCAGCATCAGCATGATCAGAATCCGCCCCATGCTCTTCGTAATCAACAGCATCACCATGCATCACCATAGGTCATCATCCACCTCATGCTCGTCATCATCAGCAGCAACATCATCGCCGTATGCCTCTTTATAGTTATTCCTATCACCCCTGTCGGGGCCGCTGCAAACCGCACAGCTGACGAAACGCAGCCCAACGTATGCTCGCGCGCAGAGCGGCCAGCTAGTTTGGCGCAACCGACGCGGCCGCAATGGCGCTGACCGTTGGGGACTTCCCAATGGTGTCTGACAGTGCGCGCTGTCGCACGAACTTCACTGCGTGTCGGTGACGCGGGCGGGCGCAACGTCATGGTGACGCCGACAACGGCGGGTGGTACCGATAGTGTTGGCCATGATGACGATGACGACGGCAACGCCAATGACGGCGCCGAGGCTGGTCACGCCGACGATGACGTTGATGTCCACGCGTCGCGGGTGAATGTTTTGGACAGAAATGAACACGCGCGCGGACGACGCGCGCGAACCCGCATGGTATGATTTGACAGGGATCCTCCCCCCCCAGCAAGTGCGCAAGGGCGTTCGAATGATTTTGTCATGAGGCGCACCAAGGGCCCGCGTGGTCTCATGTGAGGGAGTTCGGCTTTCCTGACACAACCAAGCCTGTGTGTTTGTGCTGTGAAAAATCGCAAGAACGCGCACGCAAATCTGATTACAAAACCATGTTGCGAAACCATTGGATGTCGACATGTGTTCGGGAACCTCGATCTTCAAACCTTCCACGGTACCCAAAAGAAGGTTTGAAGATTTCCGGCATGCGTGCGTAACGACGCACGCGTGTCGCCTGTGTTATGCATTGCGCAATGGTGAACGAGTGCGAGCGCGTAGTATTGGTTGACAAGGATGAGGGGGCGATAACGGGTCTGAGTGGAATGACACGAGATCAAGTATCAGAACGAACAATGGACAATATCATATGTAAATTGTACTGTCCCAGGGGAGAAGTTGGCACAAAGATGGTGCACTTATCATGGTGTATGGTGCACGCATCGATCCCAGGCTCACGCGAGGCTCGACCAAGGTTCCACAACATGCTAGAGGACCTCGGAAAGCAGTGGACCTCCCACTCAGGTTTCAGCGAGGGTGGGGACCCGCCTCTGGCGGCAAACCCTCGAGTACCAGGCAGGTCGCGCTTGGCGTGCCGAGGGACCAGTCCTGTCTGAAAGACCGTGCTTGGCATCACATACCCAATACCCTCCGCCCGAAGCAGGTCCAGAAAAAGCGGGCAGCCCACGCACCCTCCATGTAGGTAGAGTGAGACACCCATCAGGTATCCTGAGACACCTGCTCCTGCACATGTCCGAAGCCTTTGGCGTATGGGCTCCAGGGACGGCACCTGAGTGCCAGCTCAAAAAATCCAGAATCAACACGCCGAGAATGCATGTACTCATAAACTCTCGGTGATAGGGAACTCTGGAGAAGGAGGGGGAGAATCCACCGACTCCTCCACCAGTTGGGACAGATACTCCTCCACTTCCCCTCCGCCTCCACCAATTGGGAAGAAGGGCATGCGGAAGAGAGGGTGGAAGATCCTCATCCTACTACGCCTCGTCCTCTTCCTCCTCCTCCTCGTCCACCTCCTCGTCCTCCTTCTCATTCTCCTCCTCCTCGGTTTCCTCCTCCTCCTCCGAACCCTTATCCTCCTCCGTCTCCTTCTCCCCCTCCTCTTCCTCATCCTCCTCGTCCTCCTCTTCCTCCTCCACCTCGTCCTCATCCTCTTCCTCCTCCTCCTCTTCCTCCTCCTCCTTTTGCTCATCCGCCTCCCTCTCCTCTTCCTCCTCCTCCTGTTGCTCCTTCTCCCCCTCCTCCTTTTCCTCCTCCTCCTCCTCCTCCTCATCATCATCATCATCATCATCATCATCATCATCATCCTCCTCTCCCTCCTCCCCCTCCTCCTCTTCCTCCTCATCATCATCATCATCATCATCATCATCAGCATGTTCCTCCGTCTCCTCTTCCTCCTCTTCCTCCTCTTCCGTCTCCTCCTTTTCGGCATCCTCTTCCTCCTCTTCCTCCTCCTCATATTCCTCCTCCTCCTCCTCTGCCTCCCCCGTCCCCTCCGCATCTCCCTCCTCATCCTCCTCCGCCGACGCGTCCTCCTCCTCCTCGCCTGGTTGCTCCTCAGCATCATCGTCCCTCATCCCCAACACCGTCATCAACATCATCAGCATCAGAATCAGCATCATCAGCATCAGCATCAGCATCAGCAGCATCCTCCTCATTATCAGCAGCAGCATCATGAATATTATTACCATCACCATCAGCAGCATCATCACTGCGATCATCATTAGCATCGTCCTCAGTATGCCCCTCCTCCTCCGCATCATCACCCGCGTCATGTTTCTGTTCCTGTTTCCCATTCCCTCGCCATTACCACCTAAACAATCACAATCATCAGCATCGCCACCATTAGCGTCATCATCATCATCATCATCAGCATCATCATCATCAGCATCAGCATCATCATCATCATCACCATCATCATCATCATCATCATCATCATCAGCAGCAGCAGTATCATCATCATCATCATCATCATCATCATCATCATCATCATCATCATCAGCATCATCATCATCATCAGCAGCATCATTATCAGCATCATCATCATCATCATCATCATCATCATCATCATCATCATCATCATCATCATCATCATCATCATCATCATCATCATCATCCCCAGCCTCCCCGACACCATTAGAATCAGCACCAACATCGGCAGCACCAGCAGTAGCAACAGCCGCGCCACCATCACCAACATCGGCATCAGCATCAGCAACATCATCACCAGCATCATTAACAACAACAATAACAACAACAACTGAATCCTGATATTCAGATTCGGGGGCACCCGCATCAGCAATAACACATTGGGATCAGTCGTAACCACATAAGCATAACAAGCATCACCGTCATCACCAGTATCACCGTAACAGTTCAAAGACTCGTCATGCTCATCACATGCGCAATGATCCTCGTCATCATAACCCTTAATACCACAATCCACAGTCGCCACAGCGGCCCCCTCCCACCACTACCACCACCACCACCACCATCAGCATGACGATGATGATGATGATCACCTTCAGCATCATCATCAACAGCGGCCTAATCGTAGAATCGTCCTCATCACCATGTTCAGCATCGGCATAAGCACCACCAGCATCATAATCAGAATCCTCATCATCGCCCGCATATTCATCAACATCCTCATCATCAGCAGCAGCATCATCAGCCGCTTCGTGCTCCTCATCAACAACATCCGCACCATAGCTCCGCATCCAGTTCATGCTCCTCAGTATATGCAACAGCAGCATAATCCTTTGCCGTTTCGTAATTATTCCTGCCACCCCTCCGCGGCATGGTCGCGTCGACACGCGGCTGATTTCATGCCGCTCCTCCGCGGCAGAGCCGTGGACGCTGCAAACCGCACAGCTGACGAAACGCAGCCCCACGTATGCTCGCGCGCAGAGCGGCCAGCTAGTTTGGCGCAACCGACGCGGCCGCGGTGGCGCTGACCGCTGGGGAATTCCCGATGGTGTCTGACAGATCGCGCTGGCGCACGAACTTGGGTGCAGGTCTGTGACCCGGGCGGGCGCAACGTCATGGTGACGCCGACAACGGCGGGTGGTAGCGATCGTGGTGACGATGATGCCGATGGCGACGGCAACGCCAAGGACGGCGCCGACGCTAGTCACACCGACGACGACGATGATGTCCATGCGTCGTGAGAAAATATCTGGACAGACTTGGACACGCGCGCGGCCGAAGCGCTCGAAAGGCCCACATGGAATGATTTGACGAGGCTCGTGCCCCCCTCCCCCAGCAAACGCGCAAGGGCGTTCGAATGATTTCGTCATGCGCGCGAAGGGTTCGCGTGGTCTCATTTGAAGCAATTATGTTTCCTTGACCCAACCAAATCTGGTTTCTGGCGTGTGAAAATTCACAAGAACTCGCACGCAGAACTGATTGGAAAACTAGGTGCAAAACCATCGGATCTCGAGATGTGTTCGGGAATCTCGATCTTGAAGCCCTCTACGAGACCCAAACGTGTCTGAAGAACTCCGGGATGCGCGCGCGACGACGCGCGCGTCGCCTGCCATCTATTGCGCAAAAGATCTGATGGGGGGAAACAAACAAAACAACGCTGATTTGTGATGACAGAGTGCGGGTGCACGGTATTAGTTGACAAGGATGAGGGGGCGATATCGGGTCGTGCGCACATCATGGTGCATGGTGCACGCATCGATCCCAAGCTCAAGCGAGGTTCGACCAAGGTTCCACCACATGCTAGAGGACCTCGGGAAGCACCAACTAAGGAGACCAAGGAAAGCCGAGAGAGCGGGGAGGCATAAGGGGAAGCACCCGAAGTCCCCCTGTCCATGGCACCCTGGCCGTACGCGCGGGTGGACCTCCCAGTCAGCTTTCAGAGAGGGTGGGGACCCGCCTCGGGCGGCGAACCCTCGGGTACCAGGTGGGTCGCGCCAGGCGTGCCGACGGACCACCCCTGTCTTACAGATCGTGCTTGGCATCACGTACCCACCACCCTCCGTCCGAAACAGGTCCAGAAAAAGCAGGCGGACCGCGCACCCTCCGTGTGGGCAGAAACCACTACCTGACTTGGGCGCGTGGGACACCCGTCAGGTATCCTGAAACACCTGCTCCTGCACGCTTCCGACGCCTTCGGTGTATTGGCACCAGGCGGCACCTGAGTGCCAGCCCAGAAGCTCCATAAACAACATGCCCAGAATGCATGTGCTCATGAACTCTCGGTGGTGGGGAACCCTGAAGGAGGAGGGGGAGAATCCACCGACTACTCCTCCAATTGGAACACTCACTCCTCCACTCCCCCTACGCCTCACAAAGGGAGCCTTTGGGGAGGAGGGCATGCGGAAGAGAGGGTGGATGGTCCTCATCATACTACGCCTCATCCCCCTCCTCCTCCTCGTCCTCCTCATCCTCCTCCATTTCATCCTCCTGCTCACCCTCATTATCCTCGTCATCACCGCCATCATAATCCGCATCATATTCCTCCTCCTCCTCTTCTTCTCCTCTTCCTTCTCATCCTCCTGCTCACCCTCATTATCCTCGTCATCACCGCCATCACCATCATCTTCCTCCTCCTGCTCCTCCTCGTCCTCCTCCTCGTCGTCATCATCAGCAGCAACAACCGCAGCATCATCATCATCATCATCATCATCATCATCATCATCATCATCATCATCAGCAGCATCATCATCATCATCAGCATCATCAGCATCAGCATCATCAGCATCAGCATCATCAGCATCATCATCATCACCAGCATCATCATCATCATCATCGTCATCATCATCAGCATCATCCTCATCATCAGCATCAGCATCAGCATCATCATCATCCGCATCAGCAGCATCAGCATCAGCATCAGCATCAACATCATCACCATCCCCAGCATCATCATCAACAGCAACATCATCATAATCCTCATCCTCATCCTCATCATCAGCAGCATTAGCATCGTCGTCATCAGCATCATCACCATCAGCAGCAGCGTCATCATCCGTAGCATCAACAATCTCATCATAAACAGTATCAGCATCAAAATCATCATCTGAATCATGAGCAGTATCAGCATAATCAGCATAAGTATCATCATCATCGTCAGCATCATCATCCTCAGCATCCTCATCATCACAATATGTATCAGCACGGACATAATCAGCAGCATCATATTAGTCATCGTCATTACCAGCATCATCAGCATCAACAGCAGCATTACAATCCTCATCATCATCGCCATCATCAACAGCAGCAGCGGAAGCAACATGATTGCACCATGCATATTCACCCCTGTGATCATCGTCAACAGTAACAGCCGCATCGTCAACGCTGGTTTCACCATCACTATCGTCAGAATCATCATCATGATAATCATGACCAGAATCAGAATCATCAGCAGCAGCATCAGTAGCAGCATCAGCGTTGTCATTATCCTATTCGTCCTATTCAGCATGTTCGTCATACTCCTCGGCATCATCATCCTCAGCAGCGTCATGAGCAGCAGTAGCATCATCAGTATCATCAACCGCCTCACCCTCCGACTCCTCATCATCATCAGCATCATCACATTACCATCATCATCAGCATCATCATCATCGTCGTCATCGTCACCGTCGTCATCGTCATCATTAACATCAGCATCATCATCAGATTGCTCGTCGTCGTTGTTCCTCCTACCCCTGCGCTGCATCGTCGTGCCGACACGCAGCTGGTCTCCTGCCGCTCCGCTGCGGCAGAACATTGGACGCCGCAAACCGCACAGCTGACGCAACGCAATGCAAAAATGCAATGCAAATGCAATGCAATGCAATGCAATGCAATGCAACGCCGTGAAATGCAATGCAACTCAACGCAGGGCGAGCAGTGCGCTTCAATCCCACCGACTCTGGCCGCGCTGCACAGGGATACCAATACAAGTCAGCGCAGAGCGGCTCTGAAAGACGTGGCCGTGTGTGTTCCTTTCTACCTCGCACAATCACTCATATGGTTCGAGGCTTCAGCTTGTCCGCAGTCTGATGTCTACTTCTCATCATGCTGATTGACCTGAATGAGGCTCGTGAAATACGTAGCTTCATTCGATGGCACAACTGGCCTGGCACGTCCATCCTCGATTGACGAGCAGCTGCGCCTCTCTTATTCCGGCGCGCCTGCACCAGGTAGGTACTAAACCAGCCGCAGAAAGGGCGAAGAGTAAGAAGGCTACACCAGAAGAATTTCGCCTCTTTGGGCCCTCCTGGGCTGCCCTCGTCGCCACGGCTGGATTCGCCCCGAAATCCTTGTCAAAGCGCGGCCCAAGAGAGGTCTGGGGAGTAACGCCGTATGGGTATCTTATCTTCTTGTTTCTCCCGTCTCGGATTCCCGTGGGCCGCTCTCGGGCTCTGGGGCCGTCAAGAAGTTATCCGGAGTGAGAGCACTGCCCGGGAGGGTGGTCGGGGGCTGTTCGGGGCGCGGATTGGACAAAGACCACGACCACGGACATATCTGGGCCGCTCGGTGGATCAGCCTGCGATCGGCAGCTGCGCAGGGCCCGCCCCGTGCCCTGTCCCAACCACCGCCATCGGCGGTGGTGCGCGATTAGGGGGCCACATGCGAACCCTACCCCTACCCCCCCACGATTTCTGAGGGGGAGGGTGGGGTTCCCTTCGCTCGGGAGCTCTCGAGCGGAGTGAACCCCACCCTCCCCCTCAGAAGTCGTGGGGGGGTAGGGGTAGGGTTCGCATGTGGCCCCCCAGCGATGGCGACGACGCCTGCCGCAGAGCAGAGCATCCCCGCCAGGAGACGAGGCCACGGCCGGGGCGACGTCGCAGCGGGGCCCACTTGGCGGCGACGAGGGGGGCGACTATGGCCCAGGGGCGGGCATTGCACGCCCTCGACCGGGAGCCTCTCCGAAGACACAGATCATCGGCGCACCTGAATACATGTATTGTGAAGTCGGGCGTGTCCCCCTACAGGGGGACTGTCGACGAAAACGAAGCAGTACCCCCAAAATAGTCAAAAAAAATTGTCCTAAAATAGTCTGGGGACTGTTTTTTAAGTATTGTTTGACCTTTGTAGGGGTACTTTTGGGGTATTTCTTTATGTTTTTCGTCGAAAAGCCCCCTGTAGGGGGACAGGCCCGACTTAAATGTATTGCTCTCCCCTCGGCCATTCACCCCTATCGTCGCCTGAACACATTAGGGGGCCACATGCGAACCCTACCCCTACCCCCCACGATTTCTGAGGGGGAGGGTGGAGTTCACTTCGTTCGGGAGCTCCCGAGCGAAGTGAACCCCACCCTCCCCCTCAGAAGTCTTGGGAGGTAGGGGTAGGGTTCGCATGTGGCCCCCTATACATGTATTGCTCTCCCCTCGGCCATTCGCCCCTATCGTCGCCTCTGGATATACCGTGGCTCTCTGGCCGCTCTGGGCGCTCTGGGCACTGTGTACCCCGGCGCGCGCACGCGCACGGAGCGCTCCGCGCGAGCCCAGGCAGCCCTGCCCGAAGCTGCCCGGGCGCTGCTGGCGGTCCTGGGCCCGCCCGATCCCCGCCCCGCGGCGCTCGCCTTCGGTCGGGCATGCCATCCTACAGGCGGGTTCTGGAAGAAACCTCAAGCATAGCCAAACAAAGATTCCAAAACAATAACCAAAAAATCGTCCAGCTGTTTTATACTATTCTCGGGCGGGTACTCCTCCTGTAAAGGGACATGCCAAACTTAATCCTGTCGGTCCTGGGCCTGCCCGATCCCCGCCCCGCGGCGCTTGCCGAGAAGCTCGGACCAGCGCTCCACCACCAGCCCGCCCACGGGGGAGGGGCCAGCGAGGCGGCCTGCCCTCTGCGCCCCCCCCCGCCCTCCTTGCGCCACGAGATAGGCGCGAGGGAGAGGCGGGGCCTGGGCACGGGGTGGTTGCACACCGCGTGGTGACCTCGGAATGCCCAAAAGACCTCAACGCACGGCCCGTCATCACACGGCGTTGGGACCCTGGAGGCCCTCCTCCTCCTCCTCCTCCTCCTCCTCCTCCTCTCCTCCTCCTCCCTCCTTCCCTCCGCCTCCTCCTCCTCCCCCTCCTCCTCCTCCTCCTCCTCCCCCTCCTCCTCTTCCTCCTCCTCCCCCTCCTCCTCCTCCTCGTCACTGCACGGCCTTGGTACCCTGGAGGCCCCGGTCGCCAGAGAGACGCCCTCGCAGAGCGGCCCGAGCCCTGACAGCAGCGCGGCGGCCCCGAATGTCCCCACCGACCCACCACGCGCGGCGTGGTCACCACACCGCTTGGGGGGGCCCACAGTGCACGAGGCGCGGGAGCGGAGCCTCCTCCCTCGGCCGGCAACGGGCGGCCGCTCGCCCCGCACCCCC
>CAUYUJ010010224.1:0-210986 GCA_963575745.1 Prorocentrum cordatum
GGCTCGGCCGTCTTGAAGCTTTCTAGGGGGCCTTTTGGAGCGTCTTGAAGCGATCTCGGGAGCTTTGAAACCGTCTTGAAAGCTGATGAAATCCGAAAGGTGAATATGCTACAATTGCAAGTTGTACGAAGGGAATGGGACGATTTTTGTGTTTTGGAGCCCCTTGGAAAGCTTTTTGGGGTGCCTTGGGGGTCTTTCTGTTGGCATTCGGAAACATCGTGGGGGTGTGTTTTCGGGTCCCTCGTGGGCCGTTTTGGCGCCTTCATGGGCCGTCCTGGGGCCTTCTTGGGCCGTCTTGGGGAGCCTGGGCCCGCTGGAGCCCCCTTTGGACCCATCTTGGGCACTTCGGGGGACCTCCCATGGCCCTTTTGGGTCTGTGCTGGGAGCCCTTGGGGGGCCTCTTGGTTCCATTATGGGCTGTCTTGGGGCTCTCGTTGGCGATCGTGGGGCCCGGCTCGGCCGTCTTGAAGCTTTCTTGGGGGCCTTTTGGGGCGTCTGGAGGCGATCTCGGGGGCTTTGAAACCGTCTTGAAAGCTGATGAAATCCGAAAGGCGAGTACGCTAAAATTGTAAGTTTTACTCAGGTAATGGGACGATTTGTGTGCTTTGAAGGCCCCTTGGAAAGCTTTTTGGGGTGCCTTGGGGGTCTTTATGTTGGCAGTCGGAGACATCGTGGGGGTGTTTTCGGGGCCCTCGTGGGCCGTTTTGGCGCCTTCATGGGCCATCCTGGGGCCTTCTTGGGCCGTCTTGGGGAGCTTGGGCCCGCTGGAGCTTCCTTTTGGACCCATCTTGGGCACTTCCGGGGACCTCCCATGGCCCTTTTGGGTCTGTGCTGGAAGCCCTTGGGGGGCCTCTTGGTTCCATCATGGGCTGTCTTGGGGCTCTCGTTGGCGATCGTGGGGCCCGGCTCGGCCGTCTTGAAGCTTTCTTGGGGGCCTTTTGGGGCGTCTGGAGGCGATCTCGGGGGCTTTGAAACCGTCTTGAAAGCTGATGAAATCCGAAAGGCGAATATACTACAATTGTAAAGTTTTACGAAGTGAATGGGACGATTTTTGTGTTTTGATGGCCCCTTGGAAATCTTTTTGGGGTGCCTTGGGGGTCTTTGGGGCTGTCCTGACGCAATTGGAGTCCCTCTTGGAGCGCTCTTGTGCTGTCTGGGGCCTCCCTTCATCCTTTCTGATGACCCCTCGGATCGCTTTCGGTCTGCTGGCAAGGCGTTTGTTGAGACCCGGAAAGCCGGGTGACCTTTTCCAAGGACGTCCAAGGGAGCCCAGGAACCCCAGATCCCGGGGGTCCAGTTTTTTGAGTTTTTTTTTTTGGGGGGGGGGCGAGGGCTCCCCCCCCCGGGCTTGTAAAATTATATACGCAGAGAAATGTGTATATATATATATATACATATGTACAAACATATGTATATACATATATAACACATCACAACGCGGATGTTAAAACAAACACGCGCGCGCGTTCTTCCGAATTCATGAGAAAAAACAATTTTCCAACATGCTCAGCACATGCTACCAAACGGGCTTTGCGCGCATGTCGAAATCGTTCGAACGCCTTGCGCGCGTGCTGTCGCGAGAGTCCTTTGCATCATATATTACGAAGTGCACGCGCGCGCGCCGTCGCGCGCGCATGCCGCCATCCTTTTTTATTTTCGATTAAAAACGTAGGTCTCGCAACAACTACAAAACCGAATGCCTTAACATTTGGTTTCGCAACATCAGTTTTCAAAAAATCCGTTCGCGCGCGCTCTTGTGAATTCTTTAAAAAAAACCATATGATTTTCAACATGTTCATGGGATTATGCCAAACAGGCCTCTCGCGCCGCATGCCGACATCATTCGCACGCCCTTGCGCGCGTGGCGGGGGGGGGAGCACGATCCGTGTCAAATAACACCACGCGGGCCACTCTCGCGCGTCTGCCGCGCGCGCATTTCGAATCCCTTTCACAACCTTCATCACCGACGCGAAGACGCCGTCATCGTCGTCTGCGCGATCAGCATCCGCGCCGTCATTGGCTGCCCCGTCGTCGTTGCCAGCATCGGCACCAGCATCGCTACTATCATCATCGCGTCTACCGTTGTCGACGTTGCCATGATACCGCGCCCGCCCAAGCCGGCGACGCGCATTCAGCTAACGCCTAGCACTGATCGCAATCGTCGCCGCATGTGTTTGGCGGACCAACTTGCGGGTTGGTTGGTGGAATGTTTGCGCGAGCAATGGAGTGGACAATTTCAAGTTGAGCATTGATTAGTTGCACCGCGTAGATTGCGCGTTGTCCCCTTTGGCGTCGTGGTCGTCTCCGTCGTCGTTGTTTCCGTGGTCGTCCTTCTTCCTCCTCCCTCGTCGTCGTCGTCGTCGTCGTCCGTCGTCGGCGTCTCGTCCTCGTCCCTCCTATTTCGTCGCCGTCGTCGTCGTCGCCGTTGTCGTCGTCGTCTTCCCTCCTCCCTCGTCGTTGTCGTCGTCGTCGCTGCCGTCCTTCCTCCCTCTTCGTCGTTCGCGTCGTCGCCGTCCTCCCTCCTCAATCGTCGTTGTCGTCGGTGTCGTCGTTGTCGCCGCCGTCGACCTTCCTCCTCCCTCGTCGTCGTCGTTTTCGTTGGCGACGTCGTCGTCGGCGTCGGCGTCGGCGTCGTTGTCGTCGTCGAAGTCGTCGGAGACGTCGTCGGTGTCGTCGTAGTCGCCGTCGTCGTCGTCGTCGTCGGCGTCGTTGACGTCGTCGTCGTCGTCGTCGTCGGTGTCGTCGTTGTCGTCGGCGAAGTCGTTGGAGACGTCGTCGGTGTCGTCGTAGTCGGTGTCGGCGGCGCCGTCGTCGTCGTTGTCGCTGTCGTCGTCGGCGTCGGTGTCGTGGCGAAGTGTCGTGTGGTACGTACCGCCACGGTCTTATCTTAAGAGGTCTTGCGACCAAGTTGCGGGTGGGAGGGTGGGATGTTTGCACGAGCAGTGGAGAGGACAGCTTCAAGACGGCCAAAGATTGATTGCACCGCGTAGATTGCACCGCATGGATTGCATTACGTAGGTTGCGTCGCATACATTGTACCACGTAGATCGCGCCACGTAGATCGCATTACGTAGGTTGCGTCGCAGACATTGTACCGCGTAAATATCACCGCAGATTTTGCAAACATTTACTGTTTGGGGTCCACGTTGGCTATGATACGTTTGAATGCCGAAATGTTTGCCGAACTCGCATGTTAGGTATGTCTTCAACATTTGTGCGCGCGTGAGGATTTTGTTGTTTGCATGCACGGGGTTTCAAACTATCTTCTTTTGAGATTATACCAGAGATAACCCCACTCAGAGGATGATTTGAGAACTAGTGATATGGATGTTGAGATCGATTGTGGTATCGATAGTGGAATTTATAGCGAGGACGATTGTAAGGTCGATCGTGAGACCGGTCGTGAAGTCGATTCAATGAGATCGATAGCGAGATCGATCGTGAGATAGGTCTTGCGATCTAGAGTGAGATCGATTGCGAGATCGGTAGTGAGATCGATTGTGAGATCGACATTGAGATCGATCGAGAGGTTGGTAGTGAGATCGATGGTGAGACCGATCGGTAAGAAGATCGACCCGGAACCCGGGAACCTGGGAACCCCGCCACCCACCGAAATCGGCGGGAAACCCGGAACCGGGAACCCGGGAACCCAGCTTGCTACCAACGTCGGCGGGAAACTTGCGCCAAATCTTTCAATTTCCGCTAGGACCCCTTCAGTGCGAGCACTGATTGGGGAATGAACGAGCGTGCGCGCATAGTGCGCGCGCATCGTGTTACCTGACACGGGCGAACGGGGGTCCATGCCGGCCAGTGTGGGATGGCATGACTTCGTATGTCAAACTTGACGATGCGTCAAAGTCACGCGTGCATTGCATTACGAGAGAGGGTATCGTTAACCCTGGGCGGGTGGGGGGCGCAGTCCATGTGCGAAGCCTTGATAAGAAAAGACATGCTGCACAGTCTAAATGTTGCTATCAATGTCGTACGAGGCGCAGGGTATAGGGTGCAACCCATGTGGTGAACACTACGGGGCGCCAGCTATGCGTGCCTCCTGACACGCGAGCCAAGGCACGGGGCGCGCATGAGGTGCCCACTTCGCGGGCGGTCGTCGTTGTCGCAGATATATGTTGAGGTGCGATGTGCTTGTATGTTGCACATATGTTGCATATGAGTCGGTTTCATGTTGTTATGATATTTGCTATGCGCTTATACGTGCCGGCATGGTTAGACAGGCTTGCTACACTTCTACATGCTTGCAACGTAACTTGTTCATCATACATGAAATTCGGAACAACAAATCTGCAATTTTATCGGCGCAGTTAGATCCCAACGTATACCCAGGAATTCGCGCCGACTCGCGTATCCCCACCAGCCCATCCAGAAACGATGTCCACTCGAGTTGAGAGGTGATCAGGGACGCGCGGGAGCAAGGAGGGGGACGGCCAAACCGCGTGAGGGAGAGAGGGTGCGAAGGAGAGAATTGGATGGATGGATGAGGGAGTAGGGAGAAGGAGGATGAACAGGATGAGGAGGAGGGGGAGGGGGCGGAGGGGGAGGGGGAGGATGAGAAGGGATAGGAGGAGGAAGGATGGCGAGGAGAGCAAGCAAAAGGGCCAGTGGTCTCTTGGATGCTTCTCGGAGCCTCTTGGGGTATCTCTTGGGCGTCTTGGGACGTCTTGAGGGTCTCTTGGCGGTCGTGGGGGGCTCTTCGGCGTCTCGGGTGCCTCCGGGGGGGGGGGGGGGGGGAGGCTCTGGTGGCTGCTGGGGATCCTTTCGGGGGCCTCCTGGGGGCCTCTTGGGGGCCTCTTGGTGGCCTGTTGGGGCCATCTTGGGACCTCTTAATTGGGGCCTCCTGGGCGCTTCTTGGGGCCATCTTGGAGAACGTCGACCAGAGAAGGGGCTGGTCGCCATTCGCCCCCCCCCCAAAAAAAAGAGAGGCCAAAATGGTGCCAAAACCTTAGTGCAACCATTTGTTTTGGCTTTCTCGTCGAGGTCGTTTTGGACGCCCCGGCACCTCGCGGAGTCCCTTGTCCAGGCCCAGGGGGGGGGGGGGGTAGGGGGAGGGGTGGACCTCCCCCCGAAGGGGAAAAAGGATGGGGTGGAAGAAGTAACTCCCTATGTCGCCGACGCCCAGAGGGCTGGTGGTATTGCGCGCGGGGGCGGCGCGAAGCGCGAAGCGCAGCGCAAGTCCGTGGCCACGCGGCGCGGCTCAAGGCTTGCTGCGCCGAGAGGCGCCAGAGGGCCCGCGGGCCCATCGCGAGAGCGTAGACTGGCGCTACTAACCGTCCGTCTGGCCGACGCCCCGCTTGACCCGATGAGTTGATGGTAGTGATGATGATGATGATGATGATGATGATGATGATGATGATGATGATGATGATGATGATGATGATGATGGTGATGGTGATGGTGATGGTGATGATGATGATGATGATGATGATAATGATAATGATGGTGATGGTGATGATGCTGCTGCTGCTGATGATGATGATGTTTACGGCGGTTATCAATGCATTCTAACAACTTCCCCTCGATCCTCTTCTTCCTCCCACTTCTCCCGCCCCCCGTCTCCATCCCCCCGTCACTCCCTCCTCCTCATCATCGATATGTTTGTTCTCACTCCGCCCCTCCTCCCTCCTCCACGCCCCCCCCCCCCTCTTCCCCCCTCGCCCCCCTCCCCCCCGCGCCCTCTTCAACCCTCTGCTCCTCCGACGACGGCTGCGACAATCTCATCCGCTTGCGCCCGACAGCGGTTGGGCATCGCGGGCGACGGACGAGCCAAATAGGAAGCGCGTGCAGATAGACTTCGCTGCTCAATCTCCGTCTGCGAGCATGGCGCAGGCCGATAGAATTGTAGCAGATTTGCTGGGGACAGAAGCCACAATGAAACTCTGAGGCGCCCTTTCGGTTGAACCCGACGTGGACGCCCCCGGCGGCAGATTATTACGACATGAGGAATTCAATCTTTCCGACGGCGTTCATTATAGTTTCCGGTCTGTTCATCCAAGTTCACGGTTGCAGGAGTTGCGTCGGCGGTGGCCTCAGTTTTCAGATTTGTTGTTTTCGAGCGACGATGCCGACCCCCCAGCAGCTTCCATTGTTGTTGTTCGTCGGGCGCGCGAGGGCGCGCAGGGCTACCTCCCGCGCAGAAAAAGTACTTCGCGGCATCCCCCCCCGTGTCGGTGGATTGGACAGTTGCGCAGTTCCCGTCGCGGTTCAAAAGTCGAGCGCGCGGCTGGTTCGGTGTAGGATACATCCCGTGCACGGTGCAAAGCAAGATAAAAAAGGTGGGTTGTCTGGGATTGCGTGCAAGGTGTTGCATATGTTTTTTTTTTTTCCGGCATGGACGCTTCGTCGTTCCGGAATGGATGTCGGTGTTGGGACAAAGAGAGGTCGCGTCGCATCCTGACGGGCGTTTTGGGGCATATAATCCAAGACGAGAAAGCGTTCAATATGCATTTTCAGTGAAGGGGGCGTCGGGCTACAAACCGCGTTATTTCTACAGAAATCCTGCCACATGCCACTGGTCGAAGGTGGCGGGGGACCCGCATGCGAAACATTTCCGCGATGCTCTCCCAGAGGAGCTCGATTTTCACACCACAGCCATCTGTTACGACCTTGCAGACCACGTCGAACGCCAGTCCCGCATTATGGCCGCTGCTGCTTTTGAGAAGGAGAAGACGGCAGCGGGCCTCGCATACAATCCGCATGGCGTGATATGGGACAAGACGTTGCGCGACGTCGTCAGTCCGATAGACCACGCGCTTGGGGATTGTATGCGCGTGCTGTTTGCGCCGAGCGGCGTGGCACACAATGCGGCCATTTGTTGTGTATATATTTTCCCATGGTGTCACCGAGTCCAACGCGTTCACATTGGACCTCTTTGACAGACTCAGCGGTTGTTTCTCGCCGCCGAAGCCCCTCAGAGCTTTGTCGCGCAATTTATTTCAGAGGCGGGTGCAGGCGCGCAGCTCGTTTATATAAGCTTCTGCGGTGGAGATTGCGACGGCCGTGGCAGTCTTGGCGTGATCTGTGAAGATAGTCGTCGCTCCGCAGGGTTTGCTTGGCGGCGGGCGCCGCAGCGTGTTGTCGCTGGGCCAGATAGCCAGCATGCTTATATGGATAGAATATTGCGTTCAGAACGTTGGCGTTCTGTCCCATCTCACGCGCGAGCGCTGCATTGTGTGCAGGGCCGTTTACGGCCGCGGCGCGGGCAAGCAGCAGCGTCACTACATTTGTCACGTTCCAGCTTGCATTGCGTCGCTCTCGGAAGTGGTATCGTGTTCCAGCATGGAGCGCAAGCGCAAAGACGCCAGGGCGGCGCCTCGCCACTCGAAAGAGGACTGGTGCGAACGCAGCGTGTCGAGGCGGCAGACGCTCCATGCGCTGGCGCGCGTGAAGCGTTGCCTCGCGCCAGAGTTCCTCGGCCCCAGCGAGCCAGCGCCGCGCCTGCGCAGGCTCATCTCGATGAGCTTGCGCCAACCAAGGTTGGCCAAGTTCGCGCGTCCAAGCGCGTCGCCACGGCCAGGGGGTGATTGAGAGCGGCTCGTTTGTGCTGCTGTCGGCCGATCGGGCCCGGTGCCGCGCGGGCGTCGCGCTGCTTGTCTGCGGCGGCAACCCGCTTGCCACGCCCGGTTGGAAGCGCGCTATGTTTTGTCGCGCGTGGGAGCGGCGCGCCGCCGACGACTTGGCGGCGATGGCAGTTGTTGCGCATTGCTCGACTGCTGATTTCGCCAGGTCGTTGCCGTCTTTCTCGGGCGCCCCCGGCAGCGCGCAGCCAGTCGTGCCAGACCCCCCAGGTGTCGACGCGCGATAGCTGCGCGCGCGGGGCACTCGCCATCATCATCGACATCGACATCGCACGCGCACGCGACCCCCCCCCCCCATCCTTGGACCAAGCCCTCGTCGCGCGCCACGGGGCGGCCAACGAGGTTCCCAAGCGCCCCCCGAAGGCCCCCAAGAGGCCCATGGAGGCCCCCAAGATGCGCCCTTCAGCAGCCGCCGCCCCCCGCCAACGCAATTCTTTCAATCGAAACAAGAGACGGCCAACAACGCGTGATCCCACGACCGCACCCAGCGCGCTGCGATCCACCTCGCTTGCCGCGCTGTGCGTGCGTGAGCGAGTGCGCGCGCGCGTGCGTGTGCGCGTGCGTGCATGCGCGCGCGGCGCGCGCGCGCGCGTGCGCGCGTGTGTGCGCGCGCGTGTGTCACGGGCGCCCCCGCGCCGCACTGCCGCCGCCGCTCAGGGAAAAGCAGCAGCGCCTTGCCTGGGACCCCGGCGCCACGGCTTCCGCCCAGCCACCCGCCGGGCACGCGTCCAGTAGCGGGCCCCGGCAGCGCGCCGCCCGCCGAGCTGGCGCGCGCCCCGACCGCACCTCCAGCCAAGCTGATCCACCAAGACCCGCCAAGGAAAGGCGCCTGACACCCTGCCCGCCCACTCACGGTGGCGATTCGCCCCCGCCCAGTCCGCGCGGCGACGAGCCGGCCCTGGCCCTGCCTGCTACAAGACCTACAGCTGCCAAGTCCGTCGGGGCGCCACCGGCTGTCGGCGCGGCGCCTGAGCCCCCCGGGAAGTGCACGGAACCCGGCAGCCGCGAGCGGCAGCAAGGGCGAGTCCCGGACACGCCCATCTCGGGCTCCTTTTGCCCGCTCGCAACGGACAGCCCGCGCGCCCAGGGCGGCGACTACGCGGCCATCAGGAGTGACACCCCCCCCGCGCCAGGTGGTTCAGCGCCGCGGGCAGCGCCGAGCCCATGTCGACGCAGCCCTTGGACGGAGCGGTATTTGGACCCGTCCTGGGCGTCTTGGCCCGCGAACAGGACGGGCGGATTCAGTTCGTCCAGATCGGCGGCGAGTGGCTGGAAGTATGGGGCGCCGGTAGCAGGGCGCTACGCGTGAACGCCCTCCGCGGAGACGCAGCGCTCCGGGCAGCAGCCTTCCTGGACAGCGCCCGCGGCATGGCGCGCGGGGCGCGGGCGCCAGCTACCCGCGACAGCCCCAGGCTCGGCGCCGACATAGGGGGCGACAAGTCGACGTCCCCAGGAGGGGCGCAGACCGGACCCAAGCTCGAACCTTACCCGCCGCGCGCAGACGCGCAGGATCCCACCGTCGAACCTGCGCCCCTTGCGCCCCCTGAGGAGGGCCCCGACTGGACCAATGACGACCAGGAACAAGAGAAGAAGCTGCGCCTCGCAGAGGCCCTAAGCACGGCCCATGCGAGACTCCGACACAGTCGAGGAGCACCAAGCCAAGACGAGTCCTCGTAACGAACGACGCAGCAGTCCTGAGCACGACTCAAGCAGTACCGACCAGAAGGCCGCCGACGCACCCACGGATCCGATCGCGCGTCTGGAGGCCGTGGCCGACAACCGGGAGCTGCGCGCGCGGAACCGGTCCAAAGGCCCGGATGACGCACGACCTGCATTCAACCCCCTCCCTGCACACCAGCTTGAGCGCTTGCGCAGCAGGGCGCGGGGGCCAGTCGCCTGGGAGTCGCGCGCGACGGCGGCGAGGCGCGAGTCCAGGGAGGCTGGCGACCGGGCCCGCGCAGGGGGGCACGACCGCGACCGCGACCGCAACCAGGGCGCAGCGGGGGCACCGCGGCGCAATCACGACGCCAAGGACTGGGACAGAACCAGGGAGCGCTACTGGGACCAGGACCACGACAGTGGCAGAGGCACCGGGGGCACCCCCTGGCGCCAGCCAGAACCACGCAGCTCTTTCTACAGGGATGATCGCCGCCACCCCGACACCAGCCAGACGCGGGCAATCTTCCGCATCGGTTGGCAGCGCCGCCCACGCGAGACAGCAGTCGCACGCTTGAAGAGGCTGCAGGCGGAAGGGGGATGCCACTTCAACGCAGCCCGGCATTCGCGGCGCAGGCATATGCGTAAGGAGCAGGGCAAAAGCAAATCCAAAGACCAAGTCCCTTTCGACCCGAGCCGCTGGCAGCATTGGGCAATTGACGAACTCCTGGAATACATGAACACCAGCAATCATCGCGTGGAGGCGTGGCCCCGCAACACAGGCGTCTACGTGGATTGGGATCGGGAGAAGACCCTGTGCCAGGACGTCCAGAGGAAAAGAGACGTCGCCAACGGTGACGTGCGCGGAGAGGGCCAGGCGCGCAGCTCCAGGCACAATGACAGCTGGATTGGAAAGCGTCTGCGGCGCTGACCAGCCGGCGACCTGACACCCTCGCCTTGTCGCAGCGCGACGCGACCGCCTCCGCGCCCCCACCGCCTGCGCCCCCGACCCCCATTTATAGCGAGGACGATTGTAAGGTCGATCGTGAGACCGGTCGTGAAGTCGATTCAATGAGATCGATAGCGAGATCGATCGTGAGATAGGTCTTGCGATCTAGAGTGAGATCGATTGTGAGATTGGTAGTGAGATCGATTGTGAGATCAACATTGAGATCGATCGAGAGGTTGGTAGTGAGATCGGTGGTGAGACCGATTGAGGGACAGAAAGGGCAACTTCATGAAAAAGCCCTGGACGATTGCATCCACGTCGCACGATGTGATTGAGGGACTCGGGCGCAGATGTGACGGCACGCATGATCATGTTGAGGCACGTGGTAAGGGTTGTAAGTCAGCAGAAGATTACACCGACGCCTTTGCCCAGCAAGTACATGTTGGTCATAGCACGTGCTGCTGAACGGTCGTTGTCATCCCGCCATCATCCTGTCTCCTCTTCCACTTCCATCTGTGCCGCTGCCGTTTTGTCTCCAGAGCTTGCGCGGGCCGATCGCCGGCGGGCCTCCCCTCGGTTCGCGCCGCCGCCCCGCTGCGGCTGCGCGGGCCTTGCCTGCCGCGGCCTTCCCGCGACCGATTGGTCATTGGCCGACCCCGCGCGTCAACCGCTGGATATCCCGGCGGCCCAGCCGCCAGGGAACGCCATGACCTTGGCGTGCTCAGATGACATCATGTATGACCCCGCCACGGACCAGTCCGATGGTGGTGAGTCCCTAGCCGGACAGGAGCGTCAGGCCCCTCTCACCGTGGACCGAACGGCGACCCCATCGGCCCAGCCGATTGGGGACGCTGCGCCGTCGGCCCAGCCGGTCGGGAGGTCACCTGCTTCCGTCAGCTCCAACGACATCATGATGGAAGAAGACCTCGAAATGGAGGGGGGCGTCGAGTTTCACCCAGCGGAAGTTGCAGCCCAAAAGAAAGCTGCGCCCGCGGCCAAAGACCCTGTTAAGCTCACAATGCAGGGCATAATAGACGACCCCTCTCAGTCAAGCGCCAAGCGCGAGACGATGCCGGTCGTGTCCAGCTTATGCCCCTGGTTTGTAACGCCGTAGATGCCGCGATGCTAGCCAGGGACGACAAGCTCGATCAGGGCGCATGGCTCGACGCACGGTTGTGCCAGTCCCCAGGTTGCCATTACATGGAGGGCCTTTGGTGGACGAATCTCGATCGTACCCCGTCGCGGCACGACCCCGAGTGGGTCGGGCATTGCTGCCAGAAGTGCTGGCGCAGTTCGTCTGGCCAGGATGTCTGCGGCCATGGTCGCAGCTGCGCGCACTCACTTGCCCCACTTAGCGCCTACAACAATTACAAGCCCGTCAAGAAGGCCGCCGCCTCCTAACCGGCCCAGCCGGGAGGGGGAGAGCGAGCTAGTACGCTGACTGGGCAGGGAAAAGAAGTGCGCGACGAAAAGTCGATTAGCTGCTCGCGCGCGAAGCTTATTACCCATGAGGAGCAGCTCCTCTTTCGCTGTTGGAACGCCCGACCTGGCGATTGTGTGGGCGCTCTGCTCAGACCGCCCAAGGGGTGGAGCTGGCGCAACACAATGGAGCGGCATGACGTCAGTCATTCGCGGGGCGACCAAGTCGTTACCGCGTTAAAGGCTGATCCGACCGCCTTCGCAGACGATCTGCGATCGTTTGTTTTCCAGTGTCTCGCAGGACCCGCGGGTCGTCCATTGGACGATGTTCGACAGAAAGGCCTCGCGCCGCTTCGACTGCGTTCCTCCTAAGGTTCTTCAGATCCCCGAGGGTGCTCATTTTCAATCGTACCCCGACGACGCCACGGAGATGGTCTGTAAGCTGTACACAGCAGAACCAGGGCAGTCCGGCCGTCTTGTCCGCAAGCTCTGGAGAGGCGAGGTTGTCGGCCCCGCCGTTGGCCCAGCCAAGCGGTGCATCACGGGCTTCGGCGGCTTCGTCTGCGTCCCAGTGGTGGACGCTGAGACTGAGGGCTCCCGCATCGTTTGGATGAGCATTCGGGGCCCATCAATGCACTCTCCGCCCTGCGGCCAAGACGTAGGGGACGGGTGGGGTACCATGTCTGCCCTGCCTGTTGCCAAGGGCCACCTCCGCAAGCCAGCCTACGTGGTCGAGGGGGCCCTCGCCGAGTCAGCCAGAGCCGATTACTTTCAATCTTTCCCCGACCAGGCCAGGGCCTGGCGCATGGCTCTTACTCGGCACACGCGCCCCCTTGATTTTCAAGCATGGCTCGCGCGCTTAGGGCTTGGAACGAGTGCTGGCTCGAGCGGAGAGCCATGCATCCCAGCAAACGCCGCAGCCGAGACGGCTCGCCCGCGCGACCCAGTCGTTGCGAGTGAGAAGCCGCCTCGGCCCGCAGCTCCCCTCGAGCTGCCAGTCCCCGAGGCGCCCCCTGAGGAGCCTCGCAAGGAGGAAAGCGATGACCCTGTCGTCGACCCACGCCGCATTGTGTTCTGCCCATATGGCTGCGGCCTCGAAGGAGAGGCCCAGACCTTAGAGAAGCATCTGCCGCGTTGCAGGAAGGTGCCGCGAGGGCGAAGATTGCGCGAGCAGCGACCGGCCGACCCAGTCGGCTCGGCCAGCGAACAAGCGAACGCCGCGACGGCGCCTCCACCGCTTGACCCGTTGCCACCAAAGCCTCCTGATACTCAAGGAGTTGGGCGCCAGGCGGCCGGCGGGCAACCCGCAGGGTCGATCGACCTCAGGTGCAGCTGCCCCGCCCGGCCAAGCCGAAGGCGGGGCCGGCGGTGGCCCCTCCCCAGGCCCAGCCGATGGTGGAGGAGCTCCGCCTGGCTCGGGTGGCCCTCCTGCTGGAGACCCTCCGCCCTCTGGCGGCCCCCCTGGGGGCGACGGCGGAGGCGGGCCTCCTGACCCAGTGCCCATGGACATCGTTGATGACGGCCAGGGCCCGCCCTACGTTGGGCGCGGTGCCTGGAATGTTCTCGATTACCATGGGAACAAGGACAGCTACGCCGAAGACGTCAACACTCCCTCGCCCGAGTGGGGCGCACGCGTGACTGAGTTCCTTCAACTTTACGTTCGCGTGACTCATCTCCGCTTGAAGGCCTGGATCAACGGTTTGTCATTCCAGGAGAAGTGCCAGGCCATAACTCAGGTTGCCCGTCAGACTGGGCACACCTGGGTGCCCGTTGCTGGCGAGGACATTGTGGCCATGGCGAAGACTGGACAGCCCCCCGCGAACTTTTTCCACCCTTTGTGCATGATGAAACATTCGACTAAATACAAGTTCTGGCCCTGTACAGCTCATCTTGTCTCCGACCCCACGGTTTCTTTCAAAACGGCGACCGGCAAGAACGCCGCGCCAGGGGGACGTATCCCGTATTTCTTAGGCGACTACGTCCATGGCGTGTCCGCTAGCGTCCGAGGAGGCTGCCGAGGCCCAGACCTCCGGGAGTTCTCTGAGAAACATAGCTGGTTGGACTCAGGGCATGATTATTACAAAAGGGGCGTCCATACACCAGAGCGTTTCGTATTTAGGACCTTTAACGACATTGCCGATCCTGTAACTCAAAACTTGTTTGGCATTCGTTTTGAGGGTAAGCCCGGGGCGCCCGCTCAGCCCGAGAACCCGACGAAGCTCGCTAGAGCCCTACGTCTTCTGCTCGTGACCGCCGATCGCATCATAGACGATGTCGTTAAGCGCTCGCACGATGGCACGATCGAGATCTTGTACATTGGCGGAGATCACAGGTGCTGGCAGCCCCCAGACGGCAGCGTCAAAGTTGACCCACTCTGGGACGACGTGGCCACTCTTGCCCGGGCTCAGATGAACCGTCGGATTGAGGACTACAGGGCCGCGGGGGTGGAGCCACGCATCATGATTCGCGACGGCGCGTGCCTTTACCGCCAGCTGCACCATTACACTGGCGACTCGTGCCATTTCCTGTCATCTCATACCGACTACAAGATCGAAGCAGACGGACAAATTGTGAGTTGCACGGCGGCCGAGATGTTTACGGAACGCATGCTGGGACGACGCGCGCGCGTGCGCACTTCGTCCCATTTTTGCAAGGGGGTCGCGAAACAAATGTTATGTTAGAACCAAAAATGTCACCGCATAGTGTTTTTTTCGCAAAGGGGACCTCAGGGGGGGGGATACCGGCCCCCCGGGGATAGTGCAAATTCATATTTAGGATGGACATGTGGTTAGAATCGCATATGACTTACATACCCGAAAGGTGAACCGATGACGCCGGGGGGGGGGGGTAGATCCTATTCTGTTTTTAGAAAGGAGAGTGAAGTGGAGGAGGAGGAGGAGGAGGAGGAAGAGGAAGAAGAGGAGAAAAGGAACGCGAGGAGGGGGGAGGAGGCGGAGGATCTTTGGTGGACGGGTCCTGTCCGCCTCGGTGCTCTGCCAAGGGGGATGAGAGTAGGGAGGATAGGAGGACAAACGAGGTGCGCTCGCGCCATATCTGACATCCCACCTCCCACCCATCCCTTCCTATTGCGCTGACTTTTTTTCAGTACCCGCTGACGCGTGTCATAGCGGACCCAGAACTCCCAAATGACCTCGCCGTGTCATGCGCAATCGAAAATGGGAAGCTGCGAACATAGGAGGAGGGGGAGAAGGAGGACGAGGAGGAGGAGGTGGAGGAGGTGGAGGCGGCGGATTGGGGCGAGCAGCAGCAGCAGCAGCAGCATCAGGAGCTGGAGTGCACAGAGCTGCAGGAGCAGAGACAGGGGAAGGCGGAGAAGATAAAAGGAGGAGGGCGACAACGATGAAAGAGGATTCAGATCCAGAAAAGTGGGCCGGCGCTTGGGCGAGAGTGCCATTCTGAACGGCGGGGGCAAAGCGCCGATCCGACAATGAGGCCCACGCTGCAGCGGGAGCGCCAGTGTGAAACACTGGACAGAATCGGATTGTAGCAAAGCAGCCGTAAGATCAACAACAATGTTGGAAGTACTGCGTGCGAACAGAATGCGCGGAGAGGGGCGGCTATCTTCAGGACGGCGTCAGGGGAGAGAGGAGAGTAACATTCATAATGTTCAGCTGAGGAGAAGGAGGAGGAGGAGGAGGAGGAGGAGGAGGAGGAGGAGGAGGAGGAGGAGGAGGAGGAGGAGGAGGAGGGGGGGAGGGAGGAGGAGGTGGAGGAGGCGGATGATTAGGGGGATGAGCAGGAGGAAATGAAGGATGAAGGGGGAGGACGAGGACCAGGACGAGCAGCAGCAGCAGCAGCAGCAGCAACATCAGGAGCTGGAGTGGATAGGGCGGAAGGAGCAGAGACAGGGGAAGGCGGAGAAGATAAAAGGAGGAGGGCGACAACGATGAAAGAGGATTCAGATCCAGAAAAGTGGGCCGGCGCTTGGGCGAGAGTGCCATTCTGAACGGCGGGAGCAAAGTGCCGATCCGACAACGAGGCCCACGCTGCAGCAGGAGCGCCAGTGTGAAACACTGGACAGAATCGGACTGTAGCAACGCAGCCGTAAGATCAACAACAATGTTGGAAGTACTGCGTGCGAACAGAATACGCGGAGAGGGGCGGCGATCTTCAGGACGGCGTCAGGGGAGAGAGGAGAGTAGTATTCATAATGTTCAGCTGAGGAGGAGGAGGAGGAGGAGGAGGAGGAGGAGGAGGAGGAGGAGGACGACGACGGGAGGAGGAAGAGGAGGCGGAGGGACAGAAGAAGGTTGCGGGAGGGGGAGGCGGAGGAGGGGGAGGTCTCGCGCCAAGAGGAGTGCGCCGTGATGCTGCTGTCCACCCGCTCTGGTGGCCTCGGGCTCAACCTGCAGGCGGGCGCGCGGACGCGCCCCGGCGGGGCACTGGCCAGCCACGCCGATCGGGCGTGGCAGGGGCTTCTCGTCGTCGTCGTCATCGTCGTCGTCGTCGTCGTCGTCGTTTGTGGCGCCACCGTCGTCCACCATCGAGGTTCGAGGATCGACGTTCGAGGTTCGAGGATCGGGGATCGACGTTCGAGATTCGACGATCGACGTCGGAGGGTCGAAGGTCGAGGTTTTGGGAAGTCTGGTCATTGTTAGCGACATCAGGACACCATCATCACGCGATCGGGCCATCATCCGGGCGCCCGACAGACTATCTTGACGCGGCACCGTCCACAAAACACAGGGGCACCGTGACCTGACCACCGCGATACCGCAGCCATTTTGGCTCAGGGGCCGCCGCGGGCGTCCCGCAGCCACCCTCGGGACGACATGCGCGGCAGGGTGGCGCGGCGGCCCGGTGCCCGCTGGCTAGCGGCGGCGGCAGCGGCAGCGGTGGCGGCCAGCAGCGGCGGAGACGGCGTGCCCTGCGCGCTCGCCGGCGGCCAGACGCGCCCTCTTGGGCACATCTCGCGCCCGCCGCCCGGTTGGCCCGGCACGGCCCCGACGGCTGCCAGCGCCCACCGGCTCGGAAGGCGCCGCGCTGCGGCCGCGGCGTTGCTGCCGCCGCTGGCGGTCGCCGGCGGCGTGCTGCCCGGTGCGCGGCGCGCGCGCGCGGCGCCACGGAGGCTGCCGCCAGAGGCATCCGCAGAGGTCCTCCGCAAGAGCGACGCCGCGCTGGGGAAGCGGCTCGAGGAGTTCGAAGGAAGAAACGCTGCATAACCATCATTTTTCGGAGCTCCGCGCGAACGTTCTTGGATCGTGGCGCTGGGGCCCCCTGGCGGCGCCTCGGGCGCCGCCCCTGGGAGCTCCGCTCGCGGGAGGGGAGTTCAGCGCAGATCCACGAAATCCTCGCGGAGCTCCAACAGCTCATGTTTCTGCCGCGTGTCGTCTTACAGAGGAGTGGGAGGCTCTCCAGGCGAAGGTCAGGGGCAGCGCCAGGTGGGGATGGGCTTAGGGGGGACGCATCGACCACCAACCGCCCATTCATGGTCGACATGGGGCCCGATAGCCTATCCCGCCCAGGAACGTGCGGATTCGCAATCGGTGGTTTAACGCCGATCTATCGGCGATGCATCCCCGATTACAGGTCGATGATTCCCCCATGAGCCAGTCCCCCCCCCCTGACGCTCCCCCTCGGAAGGGGGGCGGCGAGGTCCAGCTGGCCCTGAAGAAGTCCCTCACTGACCTGTCGGCCGCCATGAAGTCGCGGATCTCGGAGAGGGGAAGACGGCACGAGCATAACGTTCGGGGGCCCACGCTGATTGCTTGCGTCGGCGCTTGCCCCGCCTCCCTGGCGCGCGCAGCGCGCCAGGGGCGGCGCCGGAGGCGCCGCTAGGCGCTGTCTTCTTCTAGGGTGAAGGGAAGATTTGAGTACACCGGAACTCGGGTTAGCCGATGCTTGTTGATGGGCCCGGGCTGTTCTGACGGTCGAGTTGTCGTGTGATGTTTGCAGCGGGAGTTCTCTTCAAAATTCAGATTAGGTCTCGTAATTTTCTTGATGGTTCTGTCAGCCCAAACCCGAGTCCCCCGAACCCGAGTCTTACGTCTCCTCGGTTTTGTTTGGTGACGCTGGTCCCCCGACGTCCGGCGTCTCCTAGACATCCAGCGTCATGATTTGTTCGAGGCGCGGGCCCCCGACCTCTCGACCACTTCCGCGGGGCCGGTCTTTCATGCCGAGGTTGTTTTTGCTCAGCCCTCCTTGGTTGGGTTCTCGTTTTGAGTAAAGCCAGGGGGCCACATGCGAACCCTACCCCTACCCCCCACGATTTCTGGGGGGAGGGTGGGGGTCACTTCGCTCGGGAGTTTCCGAACGAAGTGAATCCCACCCTTCCCCCCAGAAATCTTGGGGGGCAGGGGTAGGGTTCGCATGTGGCCCCCTAAAAGCTTTGCTCGCGCGTGTTATCCTCCCGCCTCCCTTCTCCTGCCTGCTGATGTCGCCGTCCCCCCGTCTGCCTCTCTCTCCCTTCGCCATCCCTGGGGGGCTGCGATCTGCGAAACTGTCGCCACTGTCGTAGGCTGCTGGGGAGGATCAGCATGGTGGGACCCTGCCCAGATTCAGATTATACCTCGTCATCCCTGGGGGGCTGCGATCTGCAAATTTTTGTCGCCACTTTCGACGGCTGCTTGGGGGGGTGTGCAGCATCGTGGGGCCCTATCCAGCTTCAAAGTAGCCCTCGCCATCCCTGGTGGTCTGCGATCTGTGCATTTGTCGCCACTTGCGAGGGCTGCTGGGCGGGCCAGCATTGTGGGGACTCTACCCAGATTAGACCTCGCCATCCCTGTGGGGTTGCGATTTGCGAATTTACCTCCAGTTTCGAGGGTTGCTGTGGGGGCTAGCATCGTGGGGCCCTGCCCAGATTCAGAGTAGACCTCGCAATCCCTTGGGGGCTGCGATCTGCGAATGTGTCGCCACATTCCAGGGCTGCTGGGGGGCCAGCATCGTGGGGCCCTGCCCAGATTCAGATCAGACCTCGCCATCCCTGTGGGGCTGCGATTTGCGAAACTGCCGCCTCTTTCGAGGGCTGCTGGGGGAGCCAGCGTAGTGGGGCCCTACCCAGATGCAGAGTAGATCTTGCCATTCCTGGGAGTCTGCGATCTGCAAATTTGTCGCCACTTTCGAGGGCTGCTGGGGCGGCCAGCATGATAGGGCCCTGCCCAGATTCAGATTACACCTCACCATCCCTGGAGGGCTGCAAGCTGCGAAGTGGTCGCAACTTTCGAAGGCTGCTTGGGGGGCCAGCATCGTGGTGCCCTACCCAGATTCAGAGTAGACCTCGCCATCCCTGGGGGGCTGCGATCTGCGAATATGTCGCCACATTCGAGGGCTGCAGGGGTGGTCAGCATAGCGGGGCACTACCCAGATTCAGAATAGACCTCGCCATATGGGGTGGTCTGCGATGTGAATGTGTTTCCACTTTCGAGGGCTGCTAGCGGCCCAGCTTAGCGCGGTGCTACGAAGATCAGAGCGGGACCTCGCCATGCCTGGGGTCTGCGATCTGCGAAATTGACGCCACTTTCGAGGGCTGCAGGGGGGCCCAGCATGGTGGGGTCTTCGCGGATTCGGATTGGACCTCTCCATCCCTGGGGGGGGTACGATCTGCAAATGTTTATCGCCATTTTCGAGGCTGCTTGCTGGCAGACCGCGAAACATCATTTCTCTCCTTCCTCTGACAGTGTTTTGTCGTCACTCTCGTGCTGCAGCCATGTGCTCTTGCTTCTGCACCGCTTACGTTTGAAACTCCCTGTCCGCCTTCTCCTCTTAGTCCTCGCCTTTCTTGTCCCTCAACCCAGGAAACAACCTATCCATCTTCATCAAGCCCTTGTCCATTGATCGTTGTCCTGCGAGTCGCGCACCTCGCGAGCCTCCCTGATTCCGTTCAACATATCTCCTTGCCACGCTATCATCCTTTTTTTTATTCAACGCAGCTATCCTGACCATCCGTTGCGCATGGGTTGGATAACGACAGGGTGATTTGACGGCGCCGCGGCCCAGTAAGGGCCTCGAGAGGCCGAAAATTATGACAAAAACACCGTTTCCTTTTTTAAGGACGCCAGGATGTCTGGGTCTTCTAGGATCGAGGACGATCCCGATCCGGACCTCATGGAGCAGATGGAGACCGTGGAGGACCGGCGGTCGCAGGCGGACTTCCTCGCGTACTCGTCGGTCTTCTGCGGGACCTCCGCGGGAGGCGGCACGTCTGGAGGACAGACCGCGGGGGCGGCAAGGGTCTGGGACGAAGACCGGCTGCAGTTTCTGCCTGCTTTTGCGAGGCTGCATGGCTTATACATGATCCATGGCTCCACCCCCCTCCGCCCCCTCCCCAATGCTGATGGGGTCGCCCTCCCCTCCCTCCGCCTTCGCTGGATGGGTACGCCCGTGAGTCTCGCTAGAGCCTCGCGAATGGGATCCCCCCCCCCCTGTGGTCGTGGACCTGTGGGCGTGGCGTGGTGGTGGGTGCCACCGCCCCCCCCGTCCCCTTGTGGGTGTGGAGTGTTTCGTCGTCGTCGCCGTCGCCGTCGTCGTCGTCGTCGTCGTCGTCGTCGTCGTCGTCGTCGTCCCCCCACCCATCCCATCCGGGGGCATTTCTGGGACCCATCCCATCTGGTTGGGGGATGGCTGTGAACACCTCATACCTCCTTGCGTCAATGCACCGAGGTTCGAAGCTCGAAGTTCGAAGGTCGAGACTTGAGATCCTGGCATCGGATTTCTTCACACGGGCAATATGACCCTGTTTCGGGTCCCAGGGCCCTGACGGATCGATCCGGCTGGAAAGATGCCGCAGGAAAATGGGGTCAAGGTTTTTGGTCGAGTTGTTCTACGATTTGCAATTTGTTCGTGTCGTCGGATCTTGGGTCCGAGTTTTGTTCGTTATTGTTGGTCTTTGGCCTTGCTCGGCGTTACCGTCAACAAAAACGATTGGGAATGAAGAGTTAGTTCCAGGGGAAAGCCTCAGGGTCCAAGTCCAGGACCCATTTCTCTGAGGAGCCGTGTCTTTCATGGTGGACATATCCAACACCTGGGAGCCAGTCCTCTTGGCCCCTGTGAGGCGGTGGACATTTATATCTTCGGGCCCCTGAGGGCCCAAATATGCTTCTCAGAGTGAGGGGGCTGAACCGAACGGTCATTCACTGTCCCTGGGTGCGTTGCTGAAGTGGAATTCCGCGATGCGGATTCTTGTTGTTGTTTGTTGTTTGTTGCTGTCGTCGTCCCACCCGCGACCCGCCCCGCGACCCACCCGCGACCCACCCCGCGACCCACCCGCGACCCACCCCGCGACCCACCCCGCGATCCACCCGCGACCCACCCGCGACCCACCCGCGACCCACCCGCGACCCACCCCGCGACCCGCCCGCGACCCACCCCGAGATCCCCACGGCGACCCACCGGCGACCCACCTGCGACCCACCCGCGACCCACCCCGCCACCCCGCGACCCACCCGCGACCCACCCCGCGACCCACCCCGCGACCCACCCGCGACCCGCCCCGCGACCCGCCCGCGACCCACCCCGCGACCCACCTAACATTTTCGGCGCTTGCGGCGGGTTTCTTTTGCATTCGTTCCAGGTGGAGGGGAACCTGCGACCCACCTGCGACCCAAACCGCGCCCGCGACCCACCCCGCGACCCACCCAACATTTTCGGCGCCTGCAGCGGGCTTCTTTTGGACTCGTTCCAGGTGGAGAACCTGCGACCCACCCGCGACCTAAACCGCGTTCAGTGTACAAATCAAAATGTTCGGCGCCTGCGGCGGGCTGTTTTTGAATTCCTTCCAGGTGGAGGTGGAAAGCCCGCGACCCACTCGCGACCCAAACTACGTTCACTGAACAAGCCAAAAATTCGGAGCCTGCGACGGGCTGTTTTTGCATTCGTTCCAGGTGGCCCACCATCGATCCCCCCCGCGCTGAATTTGTCAGAGCACGCAAATCGGCGCCTGCGGCGGGCTTGCTCGCATTGGTTTGGGAAAGCGCCCTCGTGCCATTCCCAGGATCCAGCCCACGTTGAGGAGGAGGAGGAGGAGGAGGAGGAGGACGACGAGGAGGAGGAGGAGGAGGAGGAGGAGGAGGAGGGCGCCATCGACAGGGAAGGTGAGGGCCACGAGGTCCGCCAGCTCGACGCCCGCGTCGCCCGCGCCCGCCCCCTCACTCTTATCCGCAATTGCGGGGTGCTACGTATCCACCGCCCCCTGGGGTCCTAGGAGATTGGTTCCCCAGGCGGTGGACGTGTGCAAGTCCCCGCCTCACGCCTTTGGCTTTTGGCTAGAAGTCGTTGTCGATGTCGATGACGCCGCAGGCGTCGTCCGCAACGAGGCGCGCCTGCCTGACAGCGGCCGCTGTCGGTTTTAGACAGCACTTGTTGCTGGGCGTCGGCCCCGTTGTTCTTGGTCCCTCGTCAGGCGTACAGAGCAGCACAAGCGGTCAAGGCTTGCGCTGCGACTTGCGTTTCTTGGAGGACTGCCGCAAGACCGTGGTCACACTCAGGGAGGATGTACAGAAGTTCAACAAGCTGGCCGGGGTTTGAACTCCCGCCTCACCCTTGCATCTCTCTACGCGTGTTTTGAAAATGAGGTCAGTGCTGTGGCTCCACGCATGCCTCACCATGATGGTCATTTGGAGGTGCCTCCCCTGCCCCAAAAGTGCGCAAGACAAACAATTCGGCCATCGAGGCACCATCATCAATCCCTGAGGGCACCATCGGGGCATCTTCGACAACTCATCGAGAGCGCGCCGAGACACCATTGCAACAATCCCTTGTGTTGATGTAGACTTATTATTCGTGTGCCGCTGAACAGTCCTGAGCAGTTGAGGGGGCGGTGGCGGGATACGCCACACCGCTGTAGAAGTCCGGCGAGAGGGAGGGGGAAAAAGAACACGGATGGGAAACGGGCGAGGACTTCTCGGTTGCGGCGGCCGCTTAGAGGAGACCAAACCCCAGGCTTATCGCATAGAGACAGAATTGCACGCTCGCAGCACAATTGAGCATACTACGCTTTGAAAGTTCGTACTATGTAGCCACCAGCTTCTGATTCAGTGCAGATGGTTATTTATCTGATGACGTCAGGGTGAAGGACCCAGACGGTCTTACATTGTCCCTGGGTGCGTGGCCGAAGTGGGGATCCGCGGTGCGTATCTCGTGTTGTGTTGTGAAGTCGTCGTCGCCCCGCGACCCGGCCTGCGATCCACCAGCGACCCTTCCAGAGAACCCAGCCGCGACCTATCCCGTGACCCGCAGACGAGCCAGGTCAACCTCGACTTGCTGACGACCCATCCAGAACCCACCCGCATAGCTTTTGAACAAACGTCCCCGACCTCGGTATGTTGACGTCACCGTGTGCATCCAACTGCGCGATTCCCAGTCGACCCGCTTCGGGACTCAAATGGCTTTGACAAAGAAGTCGGCGCGTCCGGCTGCGCACTGGCACCAGTGAGTGCCATCGCGTGCCCTCGCCTAAGCGGCCTGGCGTTCGTTGGTCGCTCCGGCCCTGGTGAAGCAGCCTGGGCGCCCTCTCGCTCTTGTCCGCAGTTGCGGGGTTTGCGTCTGCTGGTCTGCTACCCTGCGCCGTCTAGTGCGCAGGGTCCCCGCAGTTGCAGGCAAGACTGAGCGGGCGCAGGTCGTGGGGAGTGCGAGTCGCAGGCAGGTCGCTGGGCAGGCTGGAGCGCGCGCGGGTCGCGGCAGGCTTGGGATCTCGGCGAGCGCGGGGCGCGGGCGCGTCGTCGGCGAGCCGCGGGACAGCTTACAGGCGGGTCGTGGGGGGGGGGGGGTCGGTCATGGCACGGGTCGCGGCAGGCGCGCTCCGCAGCCTGGCGCGGGCCACCGATGGGCCGTGGGCGGGTCGAAAGCGGGCCACGGGGCGGGCCGAGAGGCGGGGCGCAGGCGGGAGCAGCGAGACCGGCAGGAGCCCGCTTCATCGGAACGCCCGGGGAGAGCGCGACCCGGGTCACCCTCGGGGGCGCGACGGCACGGCCACGCCTCGCGCCTCGCGCCTCGCGGCCTAGGCCCCGGAAAGCCGCCCTCCCCCAGAGAGGCGCAACCGCGCGTCGCTTGGCGCGAAATTCAAAGTTCGGTGGACCAGGCAGCACCGGAGGGCCACGCGCCCGAGGGACGCGTGACACCGGCGACGGCGGCCACGACGGAGAAGCGTCAGCGGCGGCGGCGACGACGGCGACCAGTCACGGGCGAGCAGGCGCGCTGCGTTCCGCGCGCCGAGGGCGGGATTTTTCGCGTGACCGCGCACTCGGCCATCGCGCGCCCGCCGCGAGGTGGCGGACACGGTGGTCCTGTTCGATTCCGACTGGAATCCGCAGGCCAGCGGGTGGGCGGAGGGAGAAACTTTTTTTTCGTTTCAGAACGACGCAAGCGAGTCCTGAGGGAAACGGGCCCTGAGGTGTTTCATAGTGTTCGGCTTCTGGTGGGCCCTCCCCAGGCCCTGGGGCTGTCAAAAAGGAGCGCAGATGAAGAACTGGTCCTGGGGGTACAGCCCCAGGGTCCAGGATCCGTCTCCCTCAGCACCCGTTCCCTCAATGCTCTTCCTCTTCCACCAGCAAGTCATGCAGCCACCGACACAGCGTGGTCAAAGGGGTTATTCTCAAGATGCGACTGGGTAGCCGCCAAACGCAGCAGAGCACCAATTACTCGCAGCGTAGTGGCCCCAGGCCTTCCTCCGTAACGGTCAGGCGGCCTACTCCTCCCTCCGTCCTCCCCTCTCCAGGCCGACCGCATAGTTTCGTTGTTTCCCACGCTGTCGTTTCTAGATTCTAGCGGCTAGCGCTTCGCGCCGTCAGCCGCCCTCTCGTTTCTGTGCGTTGGACCGCCTGCGACCCAGGGCTGGGCCTCCCTTCGCTGGGAAGGGTAGCGGTCGCAACAAGTACAATTTTCCCCTTGGCTCTCGGGGTGAGGGCCGTCAACAAGACGGCGCGCAGACTGGTGCAATGCCGAGTGCGACCGACCAACCTCCCTTCTCCTCCATCCATCCTTCCCCCTGCTGCTGCTGCTGCTGCTGCTGCTGCTGCTGCTGCTGCTGCTGCTGCTGCTGCTGCTGCTGCCGGTCCTCATGCCTCCACTGCGCGCGCGAGAAGGCCTCCTTCTCGACCAACCCGCTCGCCCCGAAATCGCGTTACAAAACGCGCTCTAGGAGAGATCTGCAGGGGGGGCGACTTCTGTATGGGGGCACGGGCCGGAATTTCGGTTGACCCCAATCAAATTGGAACGTTGCGTGCCGATGTCGGACAGGTCTGGAGCCTTCGAGGGACCCCAAACCCTCGTATTCCCCGCCCCATCCCCTGAGAGAAGCGCCAGCGTCGAGAATGTTCAGCCGCCCGCATGTGTGTGTGTGTGTGTGTGCGTGATCGGACCTGTCGGCGGCCTTACCGTCTTGCTGCCTGCGCCCCCGTACAGGGTGTGGGCCGGCTCGGCCGCGGCTCACTTCTCTTTTTGTCGCGCTCCCCAGGCCTCGATTTTGGGTAGCTTGCCACGGCCTTGATCTGCGCCATCCTGCCCGCTGTTGGTCAGTTGTTGTACTGCCATGCCGCCTTATGCTGTGTCCTTTTGGTCGCCTCACCTGTCGTCTCTCCAGGGTGTCTCGGGGGCACGGCCTGGCGGTGCCTTGCACCTCTCGTGGTGGCTAGGGCACTGGCGTTCTTTCGCTCCCAGGGGTGTGCGTGGCAATTTCCACGGACACCGCTTGTGGTCGGCGCCTTTTTCCGTTGGCAGCTTGTCCAGCGGTGGCCTTACCACCTTGCTGTTTGTGCCTTGGACTGGGTGCTGGCTGGCATGGCCGCGGCCTCTGAAATTTTTGCGTCTGCACTGCATCTGGGGTGTGAATCGCACCTGGGGCTGCATGTCGCATCTCGCTGGCGGCTTCAGCTGCATTTCAGCTCGGCTGCCGGTGGTTGGCGCAGCCCGGTGGCGGGTTCGCTTTCTTGTTTTTCTCCATATGATTGCCTCTGGTCGTAGTGGTGCGACCTTGAGATGACCCGTACAGGTATTTACAAAAAATTCCAGGTGTTTGGTAATTCGTGTTTGATCCCATCCATGGTTAAAGCAGCGTTGGCTGCGGTTGGCTTGCCTTTCAACGGTGGCGCCCGCATTGCACGTTGGCGACGCACGTGCCGTCCACCATATGGATTTGCCTGTGTTGTCCACCACCCACGTGCTCCTCCGCGTGAAGCGTCGGCCGTCGCGGTCGCCCGCGGTCAGCTTTGCTTTTCGTCGTGGCTTTATGCCTCGAGCACGCGCGCTTCTTCGCGCTACTTGCACCTGCACGGCGTTCTGTCGTGTCCACTGCTTGCAAGGCGGCGGCGCCTGTCTCGCTTGTGCCTGTCTCGCGCCCCCGCTTGCTGGCTGGCCTGGCAGCTTTATAGTGCTCTTCTTCCAACTTGCTTGTTAGCACCAGACTGCTGCCCGCGCTTCAATTCATAGCGTTCAGCTAAGCTCCGCGGGAATCGTGGCCGCTGCATTTTGGCTTTGCAGTGCCTCATTTGCTCACCACCAATTCAAGTCTGCATGGCCGTGGCTGGACTCTTTCATCTCGGCGCGTTCGACCGCGCCTGAAGTTCATCTGCGCCGCCGGCTTAAGAACTTGTGTGAGCGTGTGTGTGTGTGTGTGTGTGTGTGTGTGTGTGTGTGTGCGTGTGTGTGTGTGTGTGTCTGTGTGTGTGTGTGCTGGGCCCCCTCCCCTCCTGCTCGGGTGCTTTCCCCTGCACGCGCGCCTCGCGCAGCCACCCGGTAGTTGCGCCGTGTGGGGCTTGGCCAGTATTTGGCCCAATCTAGCTATCGATGTGGTGGCGTCACTCGGCCACAAGAGGAAACAGTGTGCCGCGGGTTGCTGCTGACATGTCCCGAACAGCTGGTGACCGGCCGATGCTGCTCCGTCGCCGCGGCGGGGAGGAGCATTTGCGTGTGTGTGTGTGTGTGTGTGTGTGTGTGTGTGTGTGTGTGTGTGTGTGTGTGTGTGTGTGTGTGTGTGTGTGTGTGTGGGGGGGGGGCGGGGGGCGCGCACTGACAGCGTCGTCTGGGAGGCCAGAGCGTCAGCTTGGTTTTCACTGAGGGAGGGCGAGTAAAAGAAGGGACGGAAGAGCAGACGCTAGGTCACCCGCAGCGGTGCGAAGTTAACCACAGTTCGCGCATCGTGGCTCGGGTTGGAGAGGCTTTTTGTTGCCAACGTAGCTTCGCGAGGGCGCGAAGATAACCGCGCATCGCGGGGCGCAGTGCGCGAAATTTGGCGACCTAAAAACGGCTTGACGGGGACAGTGGAGGGGTGTGGAGGAGGACGGACGATGGAGGAGTGGGACGGGTGGGGGAGGGGGTTGCAGGATGCAGAAAACACAGGGCGCAAGCGGGGGGGGGCCGAAGGCGGAGGCAGGACAGAGAGGGACAGGGAACGAGGAGGGACGAGGGAGGTCTGCCGGGCACAGCTGGTCACATTGCCGCACGCCCCACGCGCGGCAGTCGTTTTGGGAGGGGGTTCTGGGAACTCTTCCCCCTCCCCCATCCATGGGGAGGGGGCCTGGGCTCCTTAACATGACAAGCGAACTCGGCCTGGCCCGCCCACGGGGCTCTCCTTCGGTGCCTCCATCGGATCGCTCCGGCGTGGTTCATGGCAATTCGCTCTCGCGGCGCCTGGCTCCGGGGATGAAGGACGGGGGAGGGGGCGGGGAAGGCAGGTCAGAGGGCGGAGGGGAGGGAGACTCGAGGTTTACAGCGTTTATATATTCGTCCTCCTAGGTGAGGTCCTGGGGAACTGGGGTCGGCCACTGGTCCTGGCGACCAAGCTCCTGGGAGGGGGTGGAGCCTGGCTCCACCTCCTTGGCCGCGGGGCGCCTAAACCTGTGGCGTTCAGGATCGGGCGGGGAGCTCCGAGCACACGTGCAAAAGTCCGGCGCCCAGGCTTGCCCCTCCCCCTCTTTCGGGACCGACCCCACATAAAGATCCTTCAGAATTTCCGCCTCGGGACCAGAGCTTTCACCTTCAACCTCGTTGCTAAGTTCCTGAGACGCGAACACGGAAACGGTGGCAATCGTGGAGTCAGCAAGGGCCTCAGAGGCCAGGAGGGTAGATCCTCTTTGCGGCCGTCCTGAGACCCGCCTCGGCCCTGCTTGGCCAAAAACGATGGTGTGGGCTTCTCGTCCGTGCCAGCAGCCCCCCCGCCGGGAGTGCTGGCGAGGCGCGCCTGCAGGCCTTTCAGTCTGAGGCCCACAATGCGCGTCGGGGCCCTCCCGGCCTGGCCGCTGCTCGCACTGGTCGAAGTGGGTAGTCGTGACCACCGGGCAGCTCTGCATCACGAAGAGGGGTTCCCACGTCCAGGATGTGACCGCTTGCTGCCGCCACGTGGCCGGAATTGGGTACTCCATCCAGGCCGCTGATCTTTCTCGTGGATGGAGCAGCGCGTTGCCCACCCGGGGCTGGAGCCTCTGCCTCTCCGTCGCCACTCGGACGCCCCAGTACTTGTCGTGTTTCCTAAACGGCGGCGGTCCTGGGGTGTATGACCACCTCGTTTCACTCCATGTCTCACAGGAGGATCTCTTCCACTGATGACCACCTGCCTCGAGAGGATCGCGGGCCACAGAGAAGGTGGCTACGCTCTGTGACTTCATCAGGTCGCATCGGTCCGCGCCGATCGCCACGTCTTTATTCAGCACCGTGGTGACCACTGCCTCCTTCACCTCGGCGTGCACTGCAGAGCTCTGAAGGCAGTGTTGCACGTCGCCGCCGCATCGCCGCCAGCCATTTTTGCTCATGTGGGCTCAGGAGGGCTTAAGGGGGCTCGCACGCACTGTAGGTCTCTGAGTTTCGCGCCGAAGAGCCATTGCGTCACCTCCGGCGTGGTGGGCTGAGGCCGCGAGCCAGTTCATCGACAAAGTCAGCGACAAAACCGAGGAGCAAATCTAGGAGCTCCTCGGTCCCATTCAGCAGGACGCCCAGGGGGTTAACAAGGATGTCGCGGATCTCAACACCGCGCAGAAGGCGTTGGAGGAGTGTGTCGGGTCCCTGGCAATGGGAGGGGTCCGCAGTCCGCAGACAACCTATGTGGAGATATGAGGGTTGTAGAACCGAGAGGAAAGAGCGTCAGTAGGGAGGACCCGCGCACAGGCTACTGAGTTGATACTGGAGTAAAGAGGCTAGCTAGAACAAGCTCTCTGCGAACACGTCAGGGAGATGCATATGCGGGCGGCGACGAACTACTCCTTCCAGGTTCCCATCACGCCCAGGCTCGCGCAGGAGATCTGGAACATGTGGAATGAGTTACAACCCGACGATCCAGAACATGGCGTGAAAGATCCCTGGCCAGGAATTCAATGTCTGGGCGGATCACCCTCCGGATGTTTAGGCGCAGTACTCCATGCTCGGGGGGGTCGAGGATTGGGCGATGGCGACCTTCGACGCCGCCTCTTGGATCCCAAGGAATACTGCCCCCCAGACATCGAGGCGGTGATCGACTCATCCATTGAGGAATGGAACATGGGGGTTAAGCCAAGTAGCCCCCTATTCAAGATCGAGGTGGGTGGCGGCATCGCATGGAAGCAGGGCGGGTTCCGGATTGCCTGCCCGCCGAAGACAGCCGCAGAAGATAAAGTCAAGAGGTTCAGGCGGGGGGGGGGGCAAGGAGGAGGCAGTAGGGGGGGCCGCCATTGAGTTCGAGCACTACGGGGCTCACGTGTTCGGCGATCACTCATGACGTGTTCAAAAAAAAAAAAACATTCAGACATACAGCGGATTTCCCGGAGTTTGAGGCGTCTGAGCTCTGGGGGCGCCATCGCGCCCCTGCACGAAATTCCACGATAGACTGGTGGGCAGCATTGTCAATGCGAGGTACATCTGACATAGCAGCTTTGCAAAACGGTACGAGCTCACCTGGGAGGGCGGATTCGCTTGTGGTTTCACGATCCCACGGGGAATGAATCCTAGGGTGAGGGACCAGAAGTACGGCAAATTTTGGTGGGGCCCTGTGCTGTCGCGGGGTCCTGGTGGACGCGCGTCGTTTTTGAGCGCGCGTTTCATTCGCGGCAAATTGGGGGGAATTCCAGAGTGCAGATTTCATGGCAGAAGGGCATTTATGACACGGCCGTTGCTTTCTTTTCTTTCGACGCCGGGTCGAACACAGAGCACATTCTAGGACGAAACCGCATCGAACAACTATGGGCGCAACTCCGGTTCGAGACGGACCCGGGCCAAAAGGGTTTATTCTAGCAGTTTTGTCTGATCCGGAAAACAGCGCAGAGGGAAGCTGAGCCGACCCGTCTCGGAGTTTTGAAGAAACCTGCTGGCCACTGGAGAACCGCGCCAGTAGGGTTCGAAATTATCGGGGTCGGACGCGCGATCGGCGATTGCGGTCGCAGGGGGCTTTTTAGTTCGGGAGAGCGTGTTTTCAAGGCCACAGCAACCCATGCGAGCGTTTATCCCGTTTCTGGCGCAAGGCTCGTTACCCGGGCCAACCCCCCCCCGCCCCCCCCCCGGGTAACGCTGACGATCGCGCCGCCGGCGAGGAGGGCCCCCCCCCCCCCTACATGCTGGGAGCGGGCGCCTCTGAGGTATGGCGCTGTGCTCACAGGCATGGCGTGGTTTGAACAGCACGCACTGGTGCTCGCAAGCGCGGCGTTGCGCTCGCAGTCGTCGTCGTCTTCGTCGTCGCCGTCGTCGTCGTCGCCGTCGTTCGCCGTCGTCGTCGTCATCGAAGTCGTCGTCTTCGTCGTCGTCGTCGTCCAATGCGCCTGGCGATGGTTCAGCTGCCGCAGGCTGTCTCGACCGCTCTTCCGCAAGCGCAAAATGCGGTGGCTCTTTCTCTCCCTTCTGGCCGGTGCTCGGTCGCAATGCGATGCAGTCAACGCGCCTATTAATTAAAGGCGCGCGCCTTCTCCAGGGCACCCTTGTGTCCTTGCCTCTGCGGCCTGTCCTTTGCCGCTTTCATTGCTCAGCTTGTCCAAGCAAGTCCCAACTTCGGCCTCCACTGGTCTTGCGTCCGCACCGCCCGTCCTTAACGCGCGTATCGATTGTGAACCCAGCGCCATGGAGAAGACGAAGACTGGGCGGCTCCGCGCCTTCCCCCGCGGGCGCCGCGGCGTGCGCAGGCGTCGTGGTTCACGCAGGCAGCGCGGTGCACACCGGCGCTGCGCGGCGCACGGCTGCTGCGGTGCACGCGGGCCTCGGGGTGCACGCGAGCGTTTCCGCGCACGCGTGTAGAATCCTCATCCTCCAATTTCCATTGGGCTTCTTTCGAAGCGCGCATATGACATGTTCGGTTTTTGCGGGATCCAAAAGCGCCCCAGTTTCCAAAGGGATTCCTGTATCAAACAAAAATTGTTATGGAATCCAGAGACGCTCCGCTTCCCATGGCGCACCCTTTTAAACTTGCTCGAAAAAGCGGACGCCAGTGGAACCGAGAGGCGCCCCATTTTTCATAGAGGGTTCCTTTCGTAATCCTATTGTAGAGAACGGTTGCCTGTATATTCCTCTGATATATAACGGCTGCTGCAGCATGCGCAGGCACCGCGGTGCGCTTGGGCGACGCGGCGTTGCAGCGCGCGTGGTTGTTGTGGTGCGCGGAGGCACTGTGATGCGTAGACGCGCGGCGCTGTGTTGCACGCGGGCATTGGGCATTGTCGCGTGCACAAGCGATTGATGCGCCGGTGGCGCAGGCGCTCCCTGGCGGGCGCGCGCTTCGGCCGCCGTTGCCGCTGCCCTCCCGCCCCCCCCCCCTCCCCGGGCAACGGCCGTTGCCCGGGGAAAAAATCGCGGTATTCAAAACAACGTCAAAGGTTGGAGGAGCTACGGGGCTCTTCGACGATGGCCCGCTTGGGCGGACTTGCCTGCCAGCCCTCGGATTTATGGGGCGTGGTGCAGGGGGGGTCGCGCCTGAAACCTGGCCGAGCGCCCAGACACAATGGGACTACGCCAAAGGAGTTATACATTATGCCTTTCTTGAGTATGCTACATGTTCACGATCTGTTTTATGAGAGCTGTTTGCGATACTTCAAACCCGACTTCTCTATCTTGAAAGGTTTTGTTTTTTGGGGTTTGCCGGGGGTGAAGGATTCCAGAAGATTTGGGAAGCTACGGTGGAAATGCAAATGCCGATTTCTGCAGAAATGGTTCCTGCAAGCGTGCCGGCGTCGGGGTCGAGCTCAAGTTCGGCCGCCCAGAGTTCATCCTTGCGGTTCCAGGGTCCACGCATCCATTTCCGATGTGAAAGAGGTTGCGCGGGAATGCTTGCACATGGCTGGGGCGTGGAATCTGCCGGAGGCATTGGCTTGTCAGGGCGCGGCGACATGCCGCATGAGCGCATTCAGCGCGCAGTGCTAGCAAGGGGTGTTCCGGCACCCGACGTCGGCGCGTACATGCGGGAGGTGACCAGGCCGGGGGAAACATTTTTTACCCATGGCCGGGGAGACAGACAAACCCTGCCCCGTCTCAGCGCGCAGGAAAGCAAGGCGGCGTGGAAGCGCTGAACGAGTGGAAAGCCCTCGTCGAGTACACCTTGGAGCTGGTAGTTGCGGCTTGGGTTGAGGTCGGCATGGGGTTTCAGATCCCGGAAAAGTTAAGCGAAGGGCGCCCGCGTACTCTAGCGCACGCAATGTGGGCGGATAACATCGCAATCTATGCGAGCGGACGATAGATCTTCCAGCTTATTGGTCAATCATCTTCGCGACGCTTTTGGGAATATTCACGGTGACGACGGTAATGTTCATTTCAAGTGGAAGTCGACGTCGTCGGAGTTCATGTTGACGGGGTCGCTGAAGAATGGGGTGTTCGAGCCACTATGTAGCAGGACGGCTATGCCATTAGCTGCGCGGAGAGACGCGCTCTTCGCATTATTCTTCTTCTTATTCTTCTGATCCTTCTTTTCGGAGTGTATTTCGACCATGACGGGGGCGCAGGAGTGAGCACTGTTGTCAGCGCTGGGGGGGCCGAGGCGCGCTACTAATGTAGCCGGGCCTGTCCCTCTACAGGAGGGAAATTCCCGAATGATCAGAAAATTGTCTGGGGGCGATTTTCGCGTCATTTCTGAATAGTTTGGGATTCTTTTTGTTTTTGATCTTTCGTCTTCAATCCCTTTGCAGGGGGGCAGGCCCGACCTAGCGCCACTACCAACACCAGCGGGTTCTTCAAAACAGTGGCGCTCCAATGTCGAGACGGCTGCAGGCGCGGGGAACGGCCCTGGCAAAAACGGCGCGGCACGAGGCAGAGGGATGGCACTTAGCAGCTGGTTTGCTTAGACGTCTGCGGGCATGGGAACTGCAGATGTTGAGACGGATGTTTCAACCTACGCCGTCGCTCAGAGGAAGCGACAATGCAGAATGTTACCCTGACAGCAGTATTGGTTATGCGGTGGGTGGAATTCAACCGTCGGGACTTTGTCTACGCGAGGGTTCTTCGGTCAGTTTGTTCTGGCTGCGTGGACGGTGACTCACTGGAGCTTGGATTCTGGCTAATGCCCCGTCCGAGCATCTCGATCGCGGTGTTCTGCCCACTGGTGGCGCACAGCGCAGGTGTTCGCATTCGGCAAGAAACGCCGGCGAATGGGCATGCTGCGCGCGAGTTCTGGGCAGCCCGACGCGCCGTGGGAGCATCCTTTCGTCGCCGTTTTGGGGAGCAATTGGCGCGTTCGACGGGGTCGGCGTCAAAGTCGGGAAGAGTGGATGCGCATGCTCTTTTTTGCTGCAAAGATATTTGCGCTGCATGGGGCTACCGCGCGTCGCCCGGGCCACGACAAACGGTTTCAATCCGGAGGTCGCGGTGAACTGTCGATGGAGGCGGGGCGGCCCTGACGGCCGAGCCCGAAAGAGTCTCGCTCGTTCCGGCAAAGGGCGCGCATGCAGACAGACAACGAGCAGGTGGTTCATCTACTGCGTGGGCAGTCTCGGCAGCGGGCAGTCTCGGCCGCTCTTCGCGCGGCTGGCCAGGGAGACGCTGGCGCCGCGTGTGCAAATGTCGCCGTGCATTGAATGGGGCCCACGAGAATCTAACAGCCTTGCCCATGATGCAGCCAACAAAACGTTCGACAATAATTCCGATACGAAGTGCGTCCACAACGACGTCTTGTTCAGAGCACGTAGAGACGTTGCGAATATCAGGATGCGCGCTGACGGGGCTCGGCGGGGGACAGGACAGACCGCGGCGGGAGTGGCAACAATTGCGTATTTTCCCAGCGGCGAGCGAGAATGGATGCTCCGGGCAGGGCGAGTTCCGGGCATCTTGAACTCTGCGTTCCTAGCCGAAGGTTTGGCAGCCGAGTTCTGCGTTACTAGATTCCCCACGAGCCGCGCGGGCCTCGTGGGGAATCTAGTAAGACAGAATCATCAGTGAACGCCTCGGCGCGTTGGATCTCCCAGGGCGCTGCGAGACGCTGCGGCGCTCTCTGAATTGGTCGAGGGCGCAGCGCTCCACAGGGCATTTGATTATGCTGCCCCTGCTGCTACTCGACGGTATTGGCCGGCAGGGTTACCTCGGCCGCGCCGCCCAGAGCGCTGTCGCAATCGAGGAGCGTCGCCTTCGCCTCCTCGCTGATGACGTGCTGCCTCCACTCCGTGATCGGCTGCGTCTTTGGCCCTGCTGCGCGTGCAGCTGGGGCGTCAGTTCTTCCTGTGGCTTCTTTCTGGCGGCCCCTCGGGTACTGGCTCGCCTCCCCCCGGCGGTAGGCGACCCCCCATTGTCGTCGTGAGGCAGATCGGGGGGGCGACCGCGAGGTGCTCCAGCAGGAGATGCGCACGTGGGAAGTGCATCATGCAGACGTGGGACTGCGTAGATCCAGACTCGTCGCGGCCCAGCCCCCATCCTGACAATGTGCGCCCGCAGCCCGCTCTGTCTCCTGAACCCATCTGTACGCCAAGGGCGTGGCCCGCGCGTCGCTTGCTGCTGCTGTTCTGGCGATAGAGGCGGCTCGAACGGGCTGCCGGGTTTCTTTGACCAGGGAGTTCCTGCACGCCTTGCCAGGACGAAGAAGCGGTTCGCCGCCGCCGCTGCTAGGGGTTTCCAGTCCAGTTCCTTCGTCGTCGCTTGCGCTGCACCCGTGAGCTGGTATTTTCAGCTCCTCTGCGACGCTCTCACCGCCTTCTCCCGCGGTCTCAGGTTCTCTGCCGGGTCGTCCAAGTCCTGGTACATATTGGTAGATTGCCTCGCCCATCCGAATCCACCACTCAGCGACGCGGGCTTTCTTTGTCTCTGCGAAGGCGCCAGCGTCATCATCTGCCTTGTCGCGAGCGCCAAGACGGCATCGGGTCTTCACTGTAGCAGCGTTGCAGTTCTCTGGATAGCCTCAGCCGAGACACTCTGAAGAAATGTATGGGCCTCGCCGGCCCCGCCTTGCGCAGTGCCGCGTCGCCACCTGCGTCCGTGGTCAGCTCTAGCTCCGCCTCGTCGGCCTCGCGGTTGCGCCTCGTTGGTGAACTCATCCCGGTTATGCGGTAGACGGGCGCCACTAGGCCGTGAGCGTATTTCTGCTCCGCCGCGCCGAGCGGGCCCCAGCTGCCTGTCGAGTAGCCGCTGGGGCCCATGATCAATGAGTCCGCGAAGATCTTCCTGACCGTAATCAACGGCTCGGAATATGTGTGCACTCCTTTTGGACCTTTGCAACTGCTTGGCCGTGGTTCGAGCTCGTTTGTAGAGCTCGGGGTGCGCGGCGCCATGGTCGCCCGCCACCGCGCCCAGCTGCGCGCGTTCGTTGACAAACTTGACGCGGGGGCTGTCGAAGTAGCTGGAGACGAGCTGGAGCGCGCCACCTCTTTCGCGCAAGAAGCCCCTCCTGGCGCGCTTGGCCCTTGCCCGCGACAGAAATTATAAGGGCCCCCGATTTGCCTTCGCCCAGGCTGAGAAGCAACCCGTACTCGGCGAAGACGCCGGGGACCCCCCCCCCGATCATCTAAGGTTTCTCTTGCGTCTTCTGCCGTGCGAACGTCGCGTAGACGTGCGCGCCGTCGTCTACGAACGCGACGACGTGGGCCAGGATGTCGACGAGCCGCTCGTCGTCGTCAAATTGGCGCACCACTGATTGCACTTCCGCTCCCAGGGCGCGCGCTCCCAGGCCATGCTCGCTGAGTCTGGATTGGGCGACTTGCGTGATCTCCCCCATGGCGGTTTCGCATATCTGGCCACAGCCGTTGCCCTGGCGTGGGTGACTTGTCGCCCGGCCCGACGTGGTCTGAGCCTTCGCGCGCAAACCAGGAGGCGCGGCATTGGTCTGAGGTGAGCACCCATATATGTCATGTGACCCATTGTCGCTCTAGTAGTGGTGGGCCGCTGAGCTTGCGCCGCAGGTGGCGTCGCGCCGGCGCCGGCACCCCGGCAGAGACGGTGGCGACAATCTTGTCTTCGCGGGGCATTCTGGTCCTCAGCGCGAGCTCGCGGACCAAGAAGTAGAAGGCCATCCTGGCGCCGAGGAAGCACGCCCCCAAGGTCAGGGGCTTTGGCTTCGCCTTCGCGCTGGCCTGCAACGGCCTCAGCATGAAGATCGCGTGCTGAGTGCCTCTCTGCTTGATTTATCCGAACTGATGTGGGCCCGCTATTTTCGGCGCGCTGGCCGCGAGCGGAGCCTGTCACGAATGCAGTGGGGCGCCCCCCTTGTGAGACGGCGGAACGCCTGTGGCTGGCACAGTTCGCGTCGTCTTTTTCGATTCCGCTGGATGGGCCCATCTGCTGCGGCTGCGAACTTGGCCGCGGGCGGCATCTGGGCCCGCGCCAACTGGCCCGCGACCCCCCTGCACATGCGCCCCGCGAAGCTATCTATTCCTGCCGCGGAGTCCTCTGCGATGCGGAGGGCCCTCTCCAGCTCATGGAGGGTCGGGGGGCAGTCCAGGATGAGGTCGCGATCTTGCGGCATTGGGCAGCAGACGCCCTCGTGATCGCGCGGGTCTCGCAACCTCACGTCGACCGCGAAAACCCATTAGCGAGGAGCGCAGGAGCCAGCAATCTCCCACCCTGGCCTTGAGCAGCAGCTGCCAGCTCCAGCCCTTCGGTGCGGCGGCTGCATGCTGTGCTCAATTCGCTGCGTTGAGCACTGCGCGGAGCACGTTCGTCCAGTCGGTGCCCCTGTTGGTCGCTCATCGCGTTGATGATGTCATCTTCTGGCTTGCGAACCTCCGCCATCCGAAAGAGCTTCCCCCCCGGGCGGGCAGCGCTGGGTTGCAGCAGCCGGAGAGGCTACTGCTTTGGTAGATTCTGAGCTGGAAGTCTGCCTGCCCTCCCGCGCTGCCGCGGAGACTGATCCGGCGCGCGGATCGATGGCGAACCGCGGCAGGAGGTTCTTATTCGGCAAAAGCGTGGCATTGCGCGTCGGACTTTGTGGCTTGCGCGGGGGCCGATCTGGCGCGCGGCTCGAGGGGCGCCGTGGTTGGAGGCTCCGGCTCGGCAAAAGCGCGGCCGCGTGCATTGAGTTGCCCAGCATCGGCGATTGATCCCGCGCGCGGCTCGAGGAGCACCGCGGCTGGAAGCTCTGACTCGGCATCAACGTGGCCGCCCAGATCGGTGTCCTGGCCGCGCCTGACGTCGGGGAGGCCTGCCTCCTGGGCTTCTCAGTCCAGGAAGGGGTCCATCTCGTTCGCGTCCAGGTAGTCGAGCGCTGCTGGTCCCTCCTGGCATGTCCGCTGCTCGCCCAGCTCATTTGTTTGGTCGTGCCTGCCGTCGGGGACGCCTTCAGGCCAGGTCCTCGCCCCGCAGGTGGCCATCGAGTTGCGAAGAGGGGTCGATCTCGCCGGCCATGTAGTTGGCCGCTACGGGTCCTTCCTTTCGCAGGCCCCGTGGAGCTTCTCGCTCCTGTGACTCGCCCCGTTGGTCATGCGATGGCGGCGAGACCGTTCTCTCGTCGAACTAGACGTGGCGGCCCTTTCCTTGTGCTGCTTTAGCCGGTTGCTCGGCAGCTCGACGGAAGCGAAGAGGTCGCGGGAATTGGGCGTCCAGGATTGGCGTAGTGGTGACCCGCAGTTTCTGGGAGTTCCTCAGCGCCGGTGGGATCCGGGGGTCCTTGTCGACGCACTCCGACCCATTCCTTCATGTCAGTGCCGCTTGGCCCACTCCAGTCCCTTGGCGAGAGTGCCCAGACCGTGAGTGCTGCCATGGGCATAAGTCCCCGAGCAAGCTCTCGCGCCCTTCTAACTCTGGCCTGGCGCTTGCAGCGCAGCGTGCACTTCAGAGGTCCAGGCGCTTCTGCTTGGCCATGATTGTTCGGGAAACTGTTCGGCTGCAGCTCTAGCAGCGTCGTCAATCATGGCCGCGCGAGGCGACCGTCCACGGTTGCTTCAGCAGCTGCTCGAAGTGGTGGCAGCATTCTGGAGTGTTGAACTTGGCTGTGTCTCCGCTTGGACGAGCCGTCGTCCTGTGGCACGACGGTGGCGAGGTCGACCAGAGTGTGAACCCGGCGTGGGAGTGCCAGATCGATGCCGTCATTGATGGCTTGATCTTGGACGCATGGCAGAATATGCGGTTAAACTGCAATGCAATATATCCTGCGTTCCCTTATGGTCCCATCTTTGGCCCGACATCCCCCAGTCGAATATTTGCCGCATCTGGAGAGGAAGAGCGCGCTCGGCAGGCACTCGCGCACGTCGGCGATGAAGTGGCGTAGGCAGGTACCCGTGATTAGGGTTCTCCAAGCCTGCGCCAAAGCTTCCCATCTCTAGCGTGACGAAATGGCCGGCCCTCGCATTGGCGTCTAGCATGCAGATGGCATTGCTTGCTGGTGCGGTCCTTTTGTTGTGGGCCATTGCCGCCGAGGTCCACCAATCCACGTGCGCCTTCTCGTTCGCGCTGCGTTGCGGAGCGCGGCCGACCGGCACGTCGGTGCCGAGGAGAGCGGCGGCCCCTTGCCCGTGCCAGCCTGGACATTAACCCACAGCGAGACCCCAGGTTGGTTGGCTTCGGGGTGTGGCCGCCGACTTGTAGAATCCGCAGTCCACTGGGATCCCGGTCTCAAGCGCGCCTGCGAGGTGGTGGCCGAAGAGTCCGAATTGGCCCGCCAGCATGTGGACCCTGCCTGGGATCACCACGCCTGGGAAGGCCTTGCCCTTGCCCTCCCAGCTCTTCCCGGGGTCCAGGGCGGAGACGTTCGCACTGACATTCTGACCACTACGCTCTCAAGCGGCTGCCCTCCCCCTCCCCCCCTAGCGACAATTCCGCCGTCCGCTCTTCCAGAAAACTCCTGGGCCCATGAGAAGGCGGCTGCAAAGCTGGGTTGTGCGCTCGCTGGGGCCGCCCGCCAGCCAGAGCCACGGAACCTCCTGGACGTAGTCGACCAGCTTCTCCCACGTCGCGATGTCGACGGGGGCCACGATGAGACCTCCCCTATCCAGCGTGACGATGGCGCCCGCTAGCTCGTTTCAGCCGTTGGCCACGCGGCCCGCCACGTGCCCCCCCATGAAGGAGGGAGGCCGTCCAGCATCGTTGCGAGGCCGTCCGGCATCAGGGAGTAAGGCTTGCAGGTCGAGAGCGAGGCCCAGCCTCTGCCATGCCGACCGCGCGCCGGCAGTCTATACGCAACGCTACTTGCGGGAATTCATGCTCCAATTCGACCCCTGAGCCTCGATGCAGCTGCAGCAGCTACAGTACTGGCGCGATACCTGAGCACAGCTCTGCTGCCACTGAGGGCTGCTGGAATATGATCGCCAGGCATGGCATGGCCTGGCCGAGGTATATCATCACGGCGCGGGCGCTCTCGGCGTCCGCGTCCACAACCACGAACGCCTATTACGGCGGGCCCTGCATGTCTCCGAAGTTGGAGCCGCCCGAGCCGTCGGTGTAGATGTTAAGCCCTTCGAAGAGTAGCGGCATCTGCTGTAGCCTGCCCTCCGTGCACTCGGACAACATTGCGAGCGCGGAGGAGTGAGCGTGCGATTCGATGCTGGGCGCGAGCCGTTCCACTCTGAAGGGCCAGGCGATGCGCGACACGTCGAGCGCGTGGCTTCCGTCTGGCAGTTTGACCACTCTCGCAGTCCCCCCGTGTAGAGGTGGTGCCTGTATACGTTTTGGTGCTATGGCTCCCCCATCGCTGATGAGGCCGAGCTGGACATTGGCGAGGCGCCGCGACCGCCCCTTTGGAGCGCCCTCGCCGTCGACGGGCATGGTCGCTTTTGCCGGAAGTGCCGCGTCCGAGGCCGCCGCTGATGCTTCGACCTTGGCGAGCGCAATCGTGCCGCCCATGCCGCGCTGCTTCTTGACGGCTGCTGCGTCTGCTTCCATGGGCGGTTGCTGCTGCTGGGCGCCGAAGTGCCGAAGTTGAACTGCCTCTGCTTAGCCGCTTCTGCTTCGTCTTGCGCGCCTGCTGATCGGCCTTCTGCTCCGCCTTCTGGCGCTCCGCCGGGGCCTTTGCACGCGTGGTCCTCTCCCAGTAGGCATTCGCCTTGGGATTGGCCCCGCCTGCGGCTTGCGGCGCATCTGGTTGCGCGCCGTTCGCCCCGCTGTGCTGCTGCTGCTGCATCAGCGTCGCTGTGAGTTTGCTTGTCTGCTAACCGTCGTTTCCAGCCCTTGCCGCTTGGCCGCCATTGGTGCCGACGTGGAAGCCGCCGGCGCCGCCCAGATGTGCTCGCCCTTGGTCAGTTCTCCAGGCGCGGCGTCCTGCATCAGCTCCGTATTGTAGGGGTCTTCATGTGTCTCATCATCGCCATCAATGTTGCTGGTGATGTCCTCGTATGAATGAACTGTCGTCTGCTGCCTTCCTGGGCCTCGCCGCAATGCCTGGTGACGCTGGGACTGACTCCGCTTGGTATGCATAAAACCTTACATCTGCTTCATCCGTTCCAGGAGCGGCTGAGCGTGATGGAGGTCTTTCTTGACCTTCGCCGCGTCTGCCTCTGCCGCCATCCACTCCATCCTTGCCGCGAGCTCGGCGTCCTTCGCCGCTGCCAGCGACTTCATTGCCTTGCTGACAAATGCCTCCTGTATGTCATGCCTGAGGTCCGGATCCTCGGCCATGATGGCTTGGCAGTGAACTGCCGCGTGCTCCATCTCCGTCTGCTGTAGCCATGGCTGCTTTGGGTCTGGAGGCCCGCTTAGAATTCCACGATTGGCGCGAACCCGTTTTTCAGTTGCGAGGAAAACTTTGCGCAGATATTCACGATGTTGTTGCGCATTTGCTGCAAGGGGAGGAGGCTGGACCCAGGCTCGACGGTGCTTCGCGAGCTCGATAGCATAGGGGGGTATGCCCAGCGGGCCCTTCTCCGTTTGCGCCTCGGACTGGTCAGCATCTCTGCTTCCAGCAATGATTACTGTCCTGCTTGGCTGCAGCGCCTCGTTCTTCCGCGGCGGTAGCTTCGTCATTTCCCTGAAGTTTCGACACGTGGGCCGCGAGGAGACGTTCTTGGTCTCGTCCAGCCTGCGTCAACTTCACCTTTGCGCGGGCCAGATGCTGATCAGCCGCTTCCTCCTCCCATGGCTGCGGCGCCGCTGCTGTGTTGACGGGAAAGCAGCCCCGCCGATGCCGCCGCTGGCGCTGGAGCCAGGCATGATCGGAGGCGCGGCGGGACCCCCCGCGCCGCCCGTGGTCGAGCGCGCTCTCGCGCGGCCGTCGCTGCCGCGTGCAGCGCTGACGCAACTGATGAGGGAAGAGCGGGGGAGGAACGGGGGAGGTGGAGGAGGAGGATGAGGAGGAGGAGGTGGAGGAGGAGGAGGGGTAGGGGGTGACAGAGACGGCTTGCCGCCAGGTGGACCTGCAGGCCATCGACCGCGTCCACCGCATCGGACAGCACCGCGAGGAGCGCGCCCGCGCGCTGCGGGGGGGGGGCGCCCAGGCCAGGACCAGCACTCCGAGGATCCGGGATCGAAGATCCAGCTGGCACGGGGGATTGGTCCAAGGCTGCCTGAGATCCGATTCGATACGATTCGATCTGCCAGCTGGGGCCGCGATTGCGATTGCGATCCGATTCGGTTCGGTTCGATCCACCGGCACCGGCACCAGCCGGGGCTGGCCAGAGCCGGGCGCGGCGATCCGATTTCGATACAACTCGTAACGACTCGTCGGCGATCCGATCCGTTTCCGATTTGATTCGATGTCGCGATCCAATCCAGGGATCTAGTTCCACCAAACAGCTGCTTGTCCCAAGTTCATTGTGCTTCTTATGCTCGATGATGGAGCCAGGGCCCCCGAGATCGGTGGCTCATCGTGTCCCCCCATCGTGGCCCTTCTCCGTGAAACTGCGCAAAGTTTCTTAGGGTCTTCTGCCGCAAGGGCGCCCTCTGTTTTCCCAAGCTCTTCTGGTTGGGCACTCGTTCTGCATGATGGGGCGGCGCCAACTGCAACCGACTGGCAACCGTCCCCACTGTCGTGAGCCCCTGGGAGGTCCAGCGGAGTGACGTCCTACGGGGGCCTAATCGAGACCTTGCCCTCGCTGGGCGCTGAACAATTTCGGAACAGCCCCCGCTTTCGTGGGCCCCTTGGAGGTCCAGCAGAGAGCGACGTCTCACGGGGACCTGAACTCGCGGGGTGCTGCAAATTGCGCCACCGTCAGCGCCCAAAAGGAAGCAGCCCCCTGCCCCCCGCCGCCAGCTTTTCCCAGACGTCTGACGACGTGTTTTTGTTCCAATCCGCGGCCCCCTGCGGTGGTTTCTCGACCACTCCCCCCGGGCAGTTCTTTGCCTGGGTCCACTTGGCATGGCGCCCGGGGCCCGACAGCGGGCACCCCGGAGGCCGAGAGGAGGAAAAGTCGTCGGACCCTGAGATCCGACGTGGCGACGCACGTGTGACATCGTAGAACGACTCGACCAGGCCCTGGACTCCATCTTCCTGCGGCATCTATCAGGCCGGATCGACTCGTGAAAGCCCCCAGGCCCCAGGGCCCGAAACAAGGCAAAGTCGCCCGTCGTGGCAAAAATTCGACGCCAGGATCTCAGGGCTCGCCCCCCCCTCAGAGCGGGCGCAGCGGGGGCGCCTGCGCAGCGGGGGCGCTGGCGCGGCGGTGGGCGGCGGCGGAGGCGAGCGCAGCAGCGGCGGGCGGCGGCCAGCGGCAGCGAGCACCTGCGAGCGGCGGCGAGCGGCAGCGGCAGCGGCAGCCGCGGGCGGCGGCAAGCGGCGGGCGGGAGCGGCGGGCGGAGGATCGTCGGAGATCTGGGTTCTTTCCTCGGACGGCGGCCAGGTGCTCGTCGTGCGCCTGATGACCCCAACCGCCTTCGACCAGGGGCTGCCGGCGCCTCTGACTGCGCGCGGGCGGGCCCTGAGGGGCAGTGCTCGCAGGGCCCCAAGAAGCCCCAAACCGAGCAAAGACTATCCCTGAGATCCTGGCGTCGCTCATTTTGTCGCAACGGTTGATTTTGCCTTGTTTTGCTCTTCCGGACCCTAACGGATCGACCTGGCCCCAAAATGCCGCAGAAGATTTTGTCCAGGGTTTCAGGCGCGACGTGATGTGGCAATTTGTTCGTGACGTCGGATCTCAGAGATCAGAAACGCCGATCATTTTTTTTGTTCAGACAGCGTCTTTTCTTGGATTTGGGCTTCGGGTCCGTTATCGGGCTCTGGGATCAAGCATGGATCCAAAACGAAAAACGTTCCCTCAGGGATGGGGTTGGGTCTTTTGAGCCACGCTTTAAGGCTTTGACATAATCACATCGTTGGATGTCTGTGTCCCTCTTCATCTCTGCCCGAGAAGTGGGTCTCTGGAGGTCTCCGGAGGTCCCCGGAGGACACTTTGGGGCCTCGAGACGCCTCCAGAGGTTCAAACATGGCCCAGAGCGCATGCCAAATAATCTTGGGTTCTCGAGGCGGGAGGGAAACAGGGAATTAGGAGGTTTGGGGGGGTATAAACCAGCGTGGACGCTTTCGGTGGCGTCGCGATAGTGTCAGCGACAGGAGGGAGAGGAAGAGGAGGGGGAAAACGAGAGGAGGAGCGAGTTGTGGAGACGCAGGAGCGGGAGGGAGGAAAGGAGGGAGGGAGAGGAGGAGGAAGAGGAGGAGGAGTGGTGGAGGAGGAGGACGAGAAAAAGAGAGAGAGAGAGAGAGAGAGACAAAGAGAAGGGAGCGGAGGGGGAGGGAGGAGGGGCAGGTGGAGGCGGAGGGAGTCCGCGGAGGAGGAGCCCTGGACTTGGGCCTGAGCCACGCCGACTTAATCCCGCTGATTCGCTGAATTCTGGAAGAGGCCACATGCGCATCATCATCCTAATGCTTCTGTGGCAAAGAGACTGTTGCTGTACGTCTTCGGTTTCACCACACATTCTTGGCAAGGGTCTACATGTAGAGCCAGTTTCACCATACATTTCTGGCAAGTAAGTTTATATACTCGGTCGCTCAAGCATGGCACCAATGACATAGCACAAATCGTGAAAACGAGTTTGGCATATGAAAAATAATTTCCATCTTTTGGATCGAGAACGTTGTTTTCCGAGCCCGACTTGTGCTATGTCGGGCGCGTTTCGCGTGGATCCTCTCGACCCCGCCGGCCGAGGGGATGGGGGGAGATAAAGAGAGGGAACAAAGAGAGAAGGGGGATGTATCGGAGAAACCTCGCCCCAAAAAGCGCCGCCCTGGCGGCGAGAGAGGGGGGCTCTCCTGAGTTGTGCTATGCGAGCCGCGTGATATGCTACGCGCGCGGGGGGGGCCGGGCGGGAGAGGTGGCGAGTGCGGAGAGAGCGAGCCTCAGCCTGCCTCAGCCTCAGCCTCAGCCTGCTTCAGCCTCAGCCTCAGTCTGCCTTCAGCCTCGGCCTCAGCCTCCGCCTGCCTCAGCCTCAGCCTGCCTCAGCCTCAGCCTGCCTCAGCCTCAGCCTCGGCCTGCCTCAGCCTCGCGCGCATTTCGCGCGGATCCTCTCGACCCCGCCGGCCGAGGGGATGGAGGGAGATAAAGAGAGGGAACAAAGAGAGAAGGGGGATGTATCGGAGAAACCTCGCCCCCAAAAGCGCCGCCCTGGCGGCGAGAGAGGGGGGCTCTCCTGAGTTGTGCTATGCGAGCCGCGTGCTATGCTACGCGCGCGGGGGGGGGAGGGGGGGGGGGCGAGGGAGAGAGCGAGCCTCAGCCTGCCTCAGCCTCAGCCTCAGCCTGCTTCAGCCTCAGCCTCAGTCTGCTGCCTCAGCCTCAGCCTCAGCCTCAGCCTCAGCCTCAGCCTCAGCCTCAGCCTGCCTCAGCCTCAGCCTCGGCCTGCCTCAGCCTCGCGCGCATTTCGCGCGGATCCTCTCGACCCCGCCGGCCGAGGGGGGGGAGATAAAGAGAGGGAACAATGAGAGAAGGGGGATGTATCGGAGAAACCTCGCCCCAAAAAACGCCGCCCTGGCGGCGAGAGAAGGGGGCTCTCCTGAGTTGTGCTATGCGAGCCGCGTGCTATGCTACGCGTGCGGGGGGGAGGGGGGAGGGGGGAGGGGGCGAGGGAGAGAGCGAGCCTCAGCGAGCCTCAGCCTGCCTCAGCCTCAGCCTCAGCCTGCTTCAGCCTCAGCCTCAGCCTTTGCCTTCAGCCTCGCCTGCCTCAGCCTCAGCCTGCCTCAGCCCTCAGCCTCAGCCTGCCTCAGCCTCAGCCTCGGCCTGCCTCAGCCTCAGCCTCGCGCGATTTCGCGCGGATCCTCTCGACCCCGCCGGCCGAGGGGATGGGGGGAGATAAAGAGAGGGAACAAAGAGAGAAGGGGGATGTATCGGAGAAACCTCGCCCCCAAAAGCGCCGCCCTGGCGGCGAGAGAGGGGGGCTCTCCTGAGTTGTGCTATGCGAGCCGCGTGCTATGCTACGCGTGCGGGGGGGAGGGGGGAGGGGGGAGGGGGCGAGGGAGAGAGCGAGCCTCAGCCTGCTTCAGCCTCAGTGCCTCAGTCTGCCTTCAGCCTCGGCCTCAGCCTCAGCCTGCCTCAGCCAGCCTGCCTCAGCCTCAGCCTCAGCCTGCCTCAGCCTCAGCCTCGGCCTGCCTCAGCCTCGCGCGCATTTCGCGCGGATCCTCTCGACCCCGCCGGCCGAGGGGATGGGGGGAGATAAAGAGAGGGAACAAAGAGAGAAGGGGGATGTATCGGAGAAGCCCCGCCCCCAAAAGCGTCGCTCTGGCGGCGAGAGAGGGGGGCTTTCCTGAGTTGTGCTATGCGAGCCGCGTGCGGAGAGAGCGAGCCTCAGCCTGCCTGAGCCTCAGCCTCAGCCTGCTTCAGCCTCAGCCTCAGTATGCCTTCAGCCTCGGCCACAGCCTCAGCCTGCCTCAGCCTCAGCCTGCCGCAGCCTCAGCCTCAGCCTGCCTCAGCCTCAGCCTCGGTCTGCCTCAGTCTCGCGCGCATTTCGCGCGGATCCTCTCGACCCCGCCGGCCGAAGGGATGGGGGGAGATAAACAGAGGGAACAAAGAGAGAAGGGGGATGTATCGGAGAAGCCTCGCCCCAAAAAGTGCCGCCCTGGCGGCGAGAGAGGGGGGCTCTCCTGAGTTGTGCCATGCGAGCCGCGTGCGGAGAGGGCGAGCCTCAGCCTGCCTCAGCCTCAGCCTCAGCCTGCTTCAGCCTCAGCCTCAGTCTGCCTTCAGCCTCGGCCTCAGCCTCAGCCTGCCTCAGCCTCAGCCTGCCTCAGCCTCGGCCTCAGCCTGCCTCAGCCTCAGCCTCGGCCTGCCTCAGCCTCGCGCGCATTTCGCGCGGATCCTCTCGACCCCGCCGGCCGAGGGGATGGGGGGAGATAAAGAGAGGGAACAAAGAGAGAAGGGGGATGTATCGGAGAAACCTCGCCCCAAAAAACGCCGCCCTGGCGGCGAGAGAGGGGGGCTCTCCTGAGTTGTGCTATGCGAGCCGCGTGCGGAGAGAGCGAGCCTCAGCCTGCCTCAGCCTCAGCCGCAGCCTGCTTCAGCCTCAGCCTCAGTCTGCCTTCAGCCTCGGCCTCAGCCTCAGCCTGCCTCAGCCTCAGCCTGCCTCAGCCTCAGCCTCAGCCTGCCTCAGCCTCGCGCGCATTCGCGCGGATCCCTCGACCCCGCCCGGCGAGGAAAGGGGGGAGATAAAGAGGAGGGAAGAAGAGAGAAGGGGAGCATCGGAGAAACCTCGCCACCAAAAGCGCCGCCTGGCCCCCCCCCCCCCCCCCCCCCCCCCCCCCCCCCCCCCACCCCGAGAGACACCCCCTCCCCCCCCCCCCCCCCCCGCCGAAGAGGGGGGCTCTCCAAAGGTTGTGCTATGCGAAGCCGCGTGCGGAGAGAGCGAGCCTCAGCCTGCCTCAGCCTCAGCCTCAGCCTGTTTCAGCCTCAGCCTCAGTCCGCCTTCAGCCTCGGCCTCAGCCTCAGCCTGCCTCAGCCTCAGCCTGCCTCAGCCTCAGCCTCAGCCTGCCTCAGCCTCAGCCTCGGCCTGCCTCAGCCTCGCGCGCAATTCGCGCGGATCCTCTCGACCCCGCCGGCCGAGGGGATAGGGGGAGATAAAGAGAGGGGACAAAGAGAGAAGGGGGATGTATCGGAGAAACCTCGCCCCAAAAAGCGCCGCCCTGGCGGCAAGAGAGGGGGGCTCTCCTGAGTTGTGCTATGCGAGCCGCCGTGCGGAAGAGAAGCGAGCTCAGCCTGCTCAGCCTCACCTTCAAGCCTCCTTTGTCTCTGATCAAGAATGTGCTTCAGCCTAAGCCTCAGTCTGCCTTCAGCCTCGGCCTCAGCATGCCTACAGCCTCAGGCTGCCTCAGCCTCCAGGCCTCAGCCTGCCTCGGCCTCAGCCTCCGGCCTGCACTCAGCCTCGCGCGCATTTCGCGGCGGAATCCCCTCGACCCCGCTGGCCGAGGGGCTGGGGGGAGATAGAGACAGGGAAAACGAGAGAGGCCGCCCTGGCGGCGAGATGAGGGGGGCTCTCCTAGTTGCACGCTCGGAGCCGGTGCGGAGAGAGCGAGCCTCAGCCTGCCTCAGCCTCAGCCTCAGCCTGCTTCAGCCTCAGCCTCAGTCTGCCTTCGGCCTCGGCCTCAGCCTCAGCCTGCCTCAGCCTCAGCCTGCCTCAGCCTCAGCCTCAGCCTGCCTCAGCCTCAGCCTCGGCCTGCCTCAGCCTCGCGCGCATTTCGCGCGGATCCTCTCGACCCCGCCGGCCGAGGGGATGGGGGGAGATAAAGAGAGGGAACAAAGAGAGAAGGGGGATGTATCGGAGAGCCCTCGCCCCAAAAAGCGCCGCCCTGGCGGCGAGAGAGGGGGGCTATCCTGAGTTGTGCGGCGGGTGGCTGATGCGGGAGAGAGCGAGCTCAGCGGCCGCCTCAGCCTCCAGCATCAGCCTGCTTCAGTGCCTCAGCCTCAGTCTGCCTTCAGCCTCGGCTCAGCTCAGCCTGCCCAGCCTCAGCCTGCCTCAGCCTCAGCCTCCAGCCCGCGTCGCCTCAGCCTCGGCCTGCCTCAGCTCGCGCACATTCGCGCGGATCCTCTCTGCCACGCCGGCGAGGGGATGGGGAGATAAAGAGAGGAACAAAGAGAGAAGGGGAATGTATCGGAAGAAACCTCGCCCCCAAAGCGCCGCCCTGGCGGCCGACAGAGGGGGCTTCCTGAGTTTGTGCTATGCGAGCCGCGCCGCGGAGAGAGCGAGCCTCAGTACCCAGACTCAGCACCAGCCTGCTCAGCCTCAGCCCTCAGTCCCTTCACAAGCCTCGGCTCAGCATAAACCTGCCTCAGCCTCAGCCTGCCTCAGCCTCAGCCTCAGCCTGCCTCAGCCTCAGCCTCGGCATGCCTCAGCCTCGCGCGCATTTCGCGCGGATCCTCTCGACCCCGCCGGCCGAGGGGATGGGGGGAGATAAAGAGAGAGAACAAAAAGAAAAGGGGGATGTATCGGAGAAACCTCGCCCCCCAAAGCGCCGCCCTGGCGGCGAGAGAGGGGGGCTCTCCTGAGCTGTGCTATGCGAGCCGCGAGCGGAGAGAGCGAGCCCCAGCCTGCTCAGCCGTCACCTCAGCCTGCTTCAGCCCTCAGCCTCAGTCTGCTCAAGGCCGCGGCCTCGGCCTCAGCCTGCCTCAGCCTCAGCCTGCCTCAGCTCGGCCAGCCTCAGCCTCAGCCTCAGCCTGCCTTCAAGCCTCAGCCCTCAGCCCAGCCTGTGGGGATGCGTCAGGCCTCGGCCTGCCTTCAGCCTCGCGCGCATTCGCGCGGATCCTCTCGACCCCGCCGGCCGAGGGGATGGGGGGAGATAAAGAGAGGGAGCAAAGAGAGAAGGGGGCTGTATCGGAGAAACCTCGCCCCAAAAAGCGCCGCCCTGGCGGCGAGAGGAGGCCTGGCGGCGAGAGGAGCGGGGGCTCTCGCCTGAGTTGTGCTATGTGAGCCGCGTGCGGAGAGAGCGAGCCTCAGCCTGCCTGAGCCTCAAGCTCAGCCTGCTTCAGCCTCAGCCTCAGTTAGTCTTCAGCCTCGGCCTCTGCCTCAGCCTGCCTCAGCCTCAGCCTCAGCCTCAGCCTCAGCCTGCCTCAGCCTCAGCCTCGGCCTGCCTCAGCCTCGCGCGCATTTCGCGCGGATCCTCTCGACCCCGCCGGCCGAGGGGATGGGGGGAGATAAAGAGAGGGACAAAGAGAGAAGGGGGCTGTATCGGAGAAACCTCGCCCCAAAAAGCGCCGCCCTGGCGGCGAGAGAGGGGGGCTCTCCTGAGTTGTGCTATGCGAGCCGCGTGCGAGAGAGCTAGCCTCAGCCTGCCTCAGCCTCAGCCTCAGCCTGTTCCGCCTCAGCCTCAGTCCGCCTTCAGCCTCGGCCTCAGGCCTCCAGCCTGCCTCAGCCTCAGCCTGCCTCAGCCTCCTGCCTCAGCCTCAGCCTCGGCCTGCCTCAGCCTCGCGCGCATTTCGCGCGGATCCTCTCGACCCCGCCGGCCGAGGGGATGGGGGGAGATAAAGAGAGGGAACAAAGAGAGAAGGGGGATGTATCGGAGAAGCCTCGCCCCAAAAAGCGCCGCCCTGGCGGCGAGAGAGGGGGGCTCTCCTGAGTTGTGCTATACGAGCCGCGTGCGAAGAGAGAGCGAGCCTCAGCCTGCCTCAGCCTCAGCCTCAGCCTGCTTCAGCCTCAGCCTCAGTCTGCCTTCAGCCTCGGCCTCAGCCTCAGCCTGCCTCAGCCTCAGCCTCAGCCTGCCTCAGCCTCAGCCTCGGCCTGCCTCAGCCTCGCGCGCATTTCGCGCGGATCCTCTCGACCCCGCCGGCCGAGGGGATGGGGGAGAGAAAGAGAGGGAACAAAGAGAGAAGGGGGATGTATCGGAGAAGCCTCGCCCCAAAAAGCGCCGCCCTGGCGGCGAGAGAGGGGGGCTCTCCTGAGTTGTGCTATGCGAGCCGCGTGCGGAGAGAGCGAGCCTCAGCCTGCCTCAGCCTCAGCCTCAGCCTCAGCCTGCTTCAGCCTCAGCCTCAGTCTGCCTTCAGCCTCAGCCTGCCTCAGCCTCTGCCTCAGCCTGCCTCAGCCTCAGCCTCAGCCTGCCTCAGCCTCGCGCGCATTTCGCGCGGATCCTCCGCGCATTTCGCGCGGATCCTCTCGACCCCGCCGGCCGAGGGGATGGGGGGAGATAAAGAGAGGGAACAAAGAGAGAAGGGGGATGTATCGGAGAAGCCTCGCCCCAAAAAGCGCCGCCCTGGCGGCGAGAGAGGGGGGCTCTCCTGAGTTGTGCTATGCTAGCCGCGTGCTATGCTACGCGTGCGGGGGGGGGCGGGGGGATGGGGGGGGAGGGGGCGAGGGAGAGAGCGAGGCGGGGGGGGAGAAGGCGGAGGAGGGTGAGGAGGAGGAGGAGGAGGAGGAGGAGGAGGAGGAGGAGGAGGAGGAGGAGGAGAAGAGAAGAGAAGAGAACGGACCCGCCCTACATCCCAGCCACCGACCCCATCTCGCCATCTGTCGCGGGGTTCTCTGGTGTCGGCGGTGCGGGTCCTCCTGGAGCGCAGGGATCCTCTTTAAGCTTCAGAGGCATAGGTGGTGGGGAAGTCTCAGGCGATACGCCCGACCCACCCTAAAAACTGGCCTCAGGGTGCGACAGGGAGGATCATGGGGGGGAGGGGCGAGGATAGCACAGCGCGCACATAGCACAACACAGGGGGCAAGATAGCACGCAGAAACTTGGACAGGGGCCGTTCTCGATGTCCCCGGAGCACAAAATTGCAAAAGTAGCCGAGACATCATGACTTGGGGTTCAGAAGATGCGAAAAAACTCGGTGTTCGAAGATTTACTATACGTCAAACGCGAGCGATTGCAATAGCACAAGTCGATTTTGGCCTGTGCTATCTCAAGGCGACCGAGTATAATATCGTGCGGCTTCTTCTTGTATTCCTTCTGCAGGGCGTTGTGGATCTTCATATTGAGGTTCCTCGTTGGCTTGGTTTCATCCAGGATTGGCCAACTTCAGCGTTGATGTCTTTGGAGGTGAACGTCTGGCCATCTGGGCTTGGTGGCACAGGAGCTATCAACCATGCGGGCTTGGCGGCCCAGCCTTCTCCAGGATGTTGAGCTGCTGGATATATTGCGCCATGCTGTAGATCGTCGCCGAGCTCGCCACCCAGTCCGGGTTTGTGTCCCAGGTATGCGTGGCCTGGTCGACTCCATGTAGGGCCCGGCGGCTCTGAGGCGAATGTGCGTGGCTCCAGTTGTGGGCGATTCTTGTTTCATCTTCTCTGCGGCCAGGGGGGCCGCTCGGCAATGGGCCAACAGCTTCCACGATCCATATTCCGAAATACGGTTGATTATGAAACCACATGCGCAAATTTCATGGTGCCAGGACGCATCAGAGTGTATGTTGAGGGATAATTGCTCCGCGGCTGGGCTCCTTTCCCAGGGTCCACCAAGAAAGTGACGGGCCACGTGGCCAAATCTGCGAGACCATGTCCATCACTTTCTTGGGCAAGAAGAAGCTGATGTCCGGCTTCATCTTCAGTCCACACCGTTTCTCGACAAGGGCACGATCTCCCAGGTGGTGCCAGACCCGCGTGGTCATCGTCAAGGCCTCCGTCTTCCCCGGCTTGCTCGCTGATCGCATGTTTCTCACAGAAAACGGCTTTTGTGACGCGGCGGCTTTCATTTGGCCTCTTCGGTAAGAGTTGTTTTGTTTTTTGTTGTAATGTTTTTGTTGTTGTTTCTCTCTCCCTCTCTCTCTTCTCACTCTCTCCCTCTCTCCCTCCCTCCCTATATATAGATATATATATATATATATATATGTATACATATACATACATACACACATACAAACGTACAAACATCCAAACATACATACATACGTACATACATACATACATACCGAGCTACGGGGGGGGGGCCTGCCTGCTGCCTCGCGTCACTATGGGCGCCCCGGGCCTCTGGGAGCCGTTCTGCAGGAGCCCCCTGCCAGCTGCCCCGCGTCGCCATGGGCGCCCCGGGCCGACCCTCCCGGCGGAGGAACCCAGAGCCGCCCCCGCTCACCAAAAGAGCGACCCAAGACGCCTAAGGCAGCGTCCAGAAATCCCAGGATGCCTTCAAGAGGCCCCAAGAAGCCGCCGAAAACTTGCCCAACCCAAGGGGCCCCAAGTGCCGAATTCCATACATTTTGCCAAGGTTGTTCAATGATTTTCACGAGTGCGCGCGTCCAGCTCCAATGCAATTCGAAACGGCCGCAGACGCCGTCGAGTTCGCTTTGAGAAGGCCCAGGAAACTTCCAACCACGGCCCAAAAACAGCCCAAGAGGGCCCCCAGACCTCCCACGAAGCCGCCAACTGGCCCTTCAGACCTGCCCAACACGATCCAGGGAGCCCCTCCTTGCCAAAATAGCGGCCCAAGACAGCTTCCAGACAGCCCAAGATGCCTCCCAGGCGCCCCGAGAATCCTCAGAAAATCTGCCCACGAGTGCACCCAGGGCCGAATTCCATGCATTTCAAACAGTTTTTTTGCAGGATTTTCACGCGTGCGCGTGTCCAGCTCCTGTGCAATCCGGAACGACCCCAGGAGTCCTCTAATACGCCCAGAAACAGCCCCAGATGACTTCAAGAGGGCTCCCGAAGCCGCCAGCCAGCCCCCCGAAAGCCAAACACGATCCATCGATGCCCCCCTCGCCAAAACAGCGACTTCAGACGCCCAAGACAGCCTCCAGGCACCCCATATGCTCCCAAAGCGCCCCAACAAGCCGCCGACAACATGCCCAAGGAGCCCCGAGAGCCGAATCCCACACATTTCGCGACGGTTTCTGAAAGATTTCTGACGGGTCTCAAAGGGCTTCGAGCTCGTTGTCGCCAGGCGGAAACCAGGCCCCAGACGGACGCTTCTAAGACGACCCACGAAGCCGCCGTGAAGCCCCCCCCCAGACCTGCCCAAGACGGTCCAAAGAGCCCCCCCCTTCACCCGCCGTGGAGCCCTCGAGACCTGTCCTAAACGGTCCAGAGAGGCCCCGCCTCACCAAAACGATGACCCAAGACGCCCAGGGCAGCCTCAGAAAAAACCCAGGTGCCTCAAAGACGCCCCAAGAAGCCCTTTGCGACCTTCCCAAGAGCGCCTCAAGAAGGCCGAAGAGGGCCCCGAGACAACCCAAGAGGACCCCACGACTGCCCAAGAGGGCCACTCGAGGCTCCCAAGACAGGCCCCACGGAACCGGAAGACAACCATGAAAACCCGCTCACGCCGAGAGCCCCCCTGAGACGGCCCAGAACAGTGCCATGATGAACGACAAGGACTTCGACCATGACGGCGATGACGATGACGATGACGATGACGATGACGATGACGATGACGATGACGATGATGATGATGATGATGATGATGCTGATGATGATGATGCTGATGATGATGATGATGGTGCTGGTGATGGTGATGATGATGACGATGACGATGAAAATGAAGATGACGATGAAGAAGATGATTGTGTGCATGATGCTTGTGATGATGAAGGCGTTGATTACGATAGTAATATTAATAATAATAATAATGATGATGATGATGATGATGATGATGATGATGATGATGATCATGATGATGATGAAGAAGAAGATGATGACGACGATGATGGAGCTGCCCGCCAGCCCCCATTTCTCGTGATCCGGAAACGCCTCTCCAGAGCACGTAACTTTACTATTGCGATGACGGTGACGATGGCGAGGATGATGGTGAGGATCATGATGACGACGGCGATCATGACGATGATGAAAATAACGGTGATTAGACGATGACGATGACGATCGCGCACATGAGAACCGCACGCCTTTTCGGAGCACGTTCAATCATGATTATGATGACGATGTCGATGACGATGGCGATGGTTTTGAGTATGTCAATTATGGTGATGGCGATGATGATGCTGATGGTGGTGATGATGCGGATGTCCGCCAACCGACAATTCCATGCTACGACGATAGTGAGTACGATTCTGAGGATTATGATAACGACGGCGATCATGGAGGTGATGAAAAGTATGACTACAAGATGATGGTGACGCCCTCGGTGAAGCTGGTGATGCACATGAGGATCCGGATGATGGCAATGAGCATGGCGATTCTGATGACGCTTGTTGCCTCGGTCTACGCATGTTGCTATTCTCCTGGATGCCGGCGTGTCTTCCTGCAGCTACTGGCCCGACGTGCGCACCTGCGTCCGCGGCGTCAGCCTTCTCTGCTCCCACAGGGTGGCCCCTCTCGCAGCCACGCGGCGCGATGATCGACCATGTCGTGATTCGTTGCCGTTCCGTGGCCGGCTGGTGGCACGGAGTCTTCTTCGGCGGCGGCGCCTGCTTCGTCGGCGGCGTGTTGGCCTACGTCGAAGCGCCTCTGGCCCTCTTCCTCTGCGAGTGGGTCTTGTTTCACACTGTCTTCGGCCTTGCCCTCTCCGCCATCGCGGCGTGAGGGCGCCGCGCTGTCGCTCGTCGGCCGCCCCCGCGGCCGTTCGGGATACTCGCGCGAGGCGCCGCGCGCCCCCTCCCTCTTCCTCCTCCCCCTCTCCCCCCTCTCCCACCAATTCGTTTTTTGGAACGCCCGGGGGGGCGCATTTGTGCGCGTTGTCCGCGCCAGTGCTGCGCAGCGCGGTCCGCGGACGATTGGAGTTTTGCTGCTCTTCCTCGCGACGTTCGGGTCAGGGGCGCCTGGCCCGCGGGCGCGTCGAGGATTTTCCGTGCGTTCGCTACGAGTACGAATTCGGCGGAAGCAAGAAGCGACAAACAAAGTTTCCTGCCTCGGTCACCGCTCCTCCGTTTCTTTTTTCGCCGCCCCCCATTTCCCCTTCCTTCTTCCCGATCCCCCATTCCCCTTTCCCTTCGACCCTCCAACCCTCCCGTCCCCGTTCCCCCCTCCTCCTTCCTGGCGCCGCGGCGCCGTCGTCGTCGTCGTCGTCGTCGTCGTCGTCGTCGTCGTCGTCGTTTTCTGGAAGGGTGTTGGGAGCTTCGCGGCGGCTTCCTCGTCCAAAATGGCCCCGAGAAGCCCCCCCACACCATAGTGGCGACCTACGGCGCCCAGGACAACATCCGAAAACCTTAGGGCGCGTCGAAGACGCCCCGACAGCCCCCCTGCAACCATCCCAGAAACGCTTCGAGACGGCCGAAAATGGCCCCGAGACAACTCCAGAGGGCCCCGCGACTGCCCAAGAGGGCCTCGCGTGGCCCCCGATATAGCTCCCAAGGGGCCCCACGACGCCACCACGAAAACCCACTCACTCCCGGGCCCCCCCCCCCATGACGGCCCACAGCAGTTCCATGACGGACGAAATTGAGTTCGACCATGATGGTGATGACGATGACGACGATGATTGTTTTGTGCATGATTATGCTGGCGGCGATGATGATGGTGATGTTGATGATTGGCATGCCCACCAGCCCTTACCCCAGGTGTTCCGGACACGCCTCTTCGGAGCACGTAAACTGACGATGACGGTGACGGTGACACTGGCGATGACGAGTACAATGATGAGGATGGTGATGATGGGGATGGTGATGATGGCGACGGCGCCCGTGTGGATTACGAACATGAATATGGCTAGAAGATGATGATGACGATCTTGGTGGTGTTGATCTTGCCCATGAGGACCACGCCCTTTTTTTCGGAACACGCACCATCACGATATTGATGACGATGGCGATGACGATGGCGATGATTATGTTCATCATTGTGATGACGACGGTGATGGCGATGGTGACGATGGAGATGCCCGCCAATGCCCATTCTAGGTTCTCCAGAATGCCTTTCCAGAGCACATACATTTACGATGGCGATGGCGATGGCGACGACGATGGCGGCGATGATAATGATGAGGATGATGACGGCGATCGTGGAACTGATGAAAATGAGACTAACGACATAATGATGGCGACGTCCTTGGTGATGCTGATGATGCGCATGAAGACCCTGATAATGACGATGAGGATGGCGATGCGAATGACGTTTGTCGCCGGGATTCGTTTCGATATGCTGATAAGACTGCGCCCCGGGAGAGGTAAGGCCCAGGGGTCCAAGAGACCAGGGTCCAGTGTCAGACAGGGGCCTGGAGGAGAGGGAGGAGGAGGAGCAGGAGGAAAAGGAGGGACAATCACAGGGACTCAATGAAGTTCGCAACCACCATGTATGTATGTCTGTATATACGTATGCGTATATGTATGTATGTATGCATGTACGTACGTATGTACGTATGCATGCATGTATGTATGTATGTATGTATGTGTGTATGCGTATATATACACATTATATATACAAACACATGTATATACATCCGTATATATATACACATACATACATATGTATGTATGTAAGTACACACGCACATACACACATACATGCATACATGCATAACTACATCCATACATACATTCGGTTCCCTCTATTTTTGTTGATCCGTGGGGTGTAGACCCCCCTCCCGAAAAGGGATCTCCTTCGTCCGTGGCTCCTGGACACCCTCTTCAGAGGGGCCCGCGAGATTTCAAGGCTTATGGAAGTCCCTGCCAAGTTGTGTAAAAGAGTCGGCGACGGTCCCAAAGACCCCAGAGACAGTCCAAGATGGCCTCCAGCGGCTCCCGACCCCAGCCAGACGCCCGAAGACGACCCAAAAATCACCGCAAAGGTTTTCGAAACGCAGAATACGTTAATTAAATCGCCTCGTTTTTTTCCGCCAGCCCGTACGTTGCCATCTCAGCCGGTACTGTCGGCATAATAAGGTGGTCGCCTCAGCGGGCGACGATCCCCGCGGGGACCATCCAGATAGACCCATCTCCGGCTCCGAGCGCCCAGCCATTGCTGACAACCGAGCAGAAGGCGCGGATCAGGAAACTCCAGCGGACGAGACCGCCCCCGTACCTGGAGCAGCCTATCGGTTCTTGGATGGAACATGCTGAGGGGCAGTGCCCACGAGTCAGATCGAGCCGCAGGCGACCGTACCTGCTCTGGCGACGGAGCCCCGGAGGTCCTCATGCCCGTCAGATCTCCTGAGCCCCCCCAGGGTTCCGCTTCTGTCAGTTTGCCAGGCTCAGAAGTGCGTCGGCCTCAGACGTCGTATTCAGGAGATTTCGAAAGAGCTGCACCACGCGAAGATCCACTCGACGGTCCACGTGACCACGTACGCCGACGACGCGATAATCACTCTCCAAGAGTAGGTGACAGAGGCGTTGCACAAGACCGTCCAGGTACCTGCAACGGACCCAGACCCGCAGAAGCCAGAGCCGAGTGCTCCGGCACCATCCCCGGACCTGCCGCCGTCAGCAAAGGAGTTCATTCCAGATTGGAGCCTGTTGCTATTGTAAACTCTTCCCAGGCTGCCACTCCATGTCCATGTGCAGTTCATCCCCAGTAAGGTCCCCCTCGCACGAACATCGTACCAGTATCAGGTTTTCATGTACAAGTTCCCCCTTGGGCGCGGCTTTCAATCCAGATGGCAAGCACGCAGAAGATGACAGCTTGCGCGGCGGCTCTGAAGTTCATCGTGAGCTGCCTTCTGCCCGTCGAGACGGGCCCGAGCATCCTCCCCGTGTTCTTTGGACGCCGCCGCCTCGCTGGGCAGTTCCTATTGCTGTCGTTACTTCGTATTTGACTATATCGTCGGCTGATTCCTCAGCCTGGGCATTGCGGATTCGATTGGTATCTGTCCTCCTTGACCCCTTTTTGGCATGGTGCAGTTGTTCATCGCGTCGGGGTCGTGGTCGATGCGCTGGTCATGTTGCGCGCACGCGGATAATCCGCCCCGAAACGGCATTTTGCTGGCAACAGGGTGCTGCTTCCAGGACTACGTTGATTGGCGAACTCGGCGTTGGTGTCTTCGTGGCGGCATCGGCTCTGATCCATGATGCGCTGTCCGCGCTCCTCTTCATTCCGTTTTTGTTCGAGGTCTGAGGTGAGGCTGCGTGCGGTGGCGTGTTTCGTTTCTTGTCGTTCTGCTTCTTGTCGTCATGTCTCGTCGTTCGGTCGTTTCTTTTCCTGTTTCCTGTCCTCCTTTTTTGTCGTTTCTGCGTTTTGTGGTGGTCGTTGCTCCCCCCTCGGCCTCGTCTTCCTCCTCCTCTCCTTCGTTCCCTCGTCGCCCTCCACAACAAACAAAACAGGAACCGTCGTGACGCGCCTGGCGGGGGGACAAAAACAACATTGTATGCGTTTGCCTGCACGTTCGTGGCCTCTTGGGGCCTTTTGGGGGCCGCTTGGGGTTTGGGAGCCTCTTGGGCTCCCTTTTGGGCCTCTCGGGGGCTTCGCGGAGCCTCCAGGGGGCCTCGTGGGCTCTCTCGGGGGCCTCGTGAGGCCTCCCAGAGGTTTTTTGGAGAGGTAGGATCGAATCGGTGGTTCGTGTCCCCCCACTTGGGCCCCTTTCGGGGCCGTTTTTGGGGCCCTCTTGGGCGATCTGGGGCGCCTCTGGGACGTGTTGGGGCCCTCTTGGACCGTCTTGGCGCCCTCTTGGGAGCCCCTCGGGCTGTCTTGGGGCGGTCTCGGGGGCCTCTGGGGCCAGTTTGGATCGTCGGAAGCCCAAAAACTGGAACAACAGGTTTTATATGTGAATGTATACACGTATAACAACACAAGGACAATCAATGAATGTTCTTTTTGTCAGCCTTCGTTGGGGTTGTCTTGGAGAGCGTTTGGGGCTTCTTTGGGGCCGCTTGGGCCGGCTCGGGGCCATTTTGGGCGTCCTGTAGCGATCTTGTCGTGTCCCGGAGGCCTCTAGGACCATCTAGAGGGCCTCTTCGGGGCCTCTGAGCCGCTCTTGGGGCTCTTGGGAGGCCCCGAAGGCGGCGCCCAAGAGCAGAACCATCTCTCATCGGGACCTGCCCGGGGCACTTTTCGCCGCGGACCCCCAGGGGCCACCCCGCGCGCGCGAATTGGAGATACGGTTGGCCAGTTACCCGAGATGTTAACGCGCGTTTGGCTTGCTGGGTCGGCGAACTTTCTTTGGTTTTTGAATGATGTTCGGCTATTCGGTTGTTCGGTCTTCTGGGCGTCCGCGAACGCTCGAGAGGCGCCGCAGACCGCTCCAAGACGACCGAAAAAGGCGCCCTGACATGCTAAGAGAGCCGCAGAAACTGCCCACTGAGGGCCCCATGACGGCCCCAAAATTGCCCCAAGACGCCCTCCGGAAGCATTCAAACCGTGACTCGAAACCACGGTTCGCGGCATGGTGGCCCGAGGACCCCCCAGAGGCCGTCAAAAGCCGCCAGGGACGTCTCCAGAGGCGCCCAAGGAGCCCGCAAAAGCTGTCGCGAGGTCCTCCAGAAACCCGCCTCGGAGGAGCATCCGCGAACAAATTTGAGGCGGACGGGTAAGGGTTCGCGGGGAAATTCAGCGAGAACGAGGAAGGGGATGAACAAAAAAGATGAGATCACCTCAAGGAACGAGACGGAACAACATTATGATAAATGCGATGGAGAGAAAAGCAAGTAAATATGCTCCTCTCCGCCTCATATCCAATTCGAACTTAACATAACTTGCATGCAGTGCACTGTCCGCTGGAACTGACAGCTGTATCCTGCAGCTGCATGGATGCTCAAACAAGCCAGCCTTGGCTTGCAGGAGAGAAAAGGAGCGCGCCAGCCCTCGGCCGTCGCGCGTCGTCGGTCGTAGGCCAGCCGGCCTCCTCCCTTCACATTCCTGATCGAGTAATCTTGCTTAACGGATACTTGTCTTATTGATGTCTCATCCCGTCCCCTCTCTCCCTGAGCAGAGTGAACGTGAGATCTTAATTCCTTTGGCATCTTATCCCGATTCTCAGAGGAAAGATTGGTTATCAGCCGAAGCGCGCGACTTAGTCGACGCGGGGCCATCTCAACCGAAAGAAGGATTTTCAAATGAGCCCCACGACCTAGTCTCTGCGGGAATGAGCTATGATAAGACAGACGTCGTGTCCAACGTCTCGAGGAGCGCCGAGGGGTGCGTTGTGCAACATGATGGATACGACGTCATCAAGAGCGGCCCCATTCAGGATCGCACCCCTCCTTCCTATATCGCCACTCGGGAAACTAGGGGTAGAAATACTGGGGGGGTGGCAGAGATGTCGGTGGATGTCTCTTCCGCTGGAGTTCCGATTGGTAATCGAGAGCAGACCCCAGACCCGTGCGGACGAGATGGCGTGACAGCAAGAACTAGACGAAGTGCGCTTTCGTCTTGGAGTGCCAAATCGACGGAGTCAATCAGCCCAATTCCGAACGCTACACATGCTATTGCCGCAGCCGCTGGTGAGACCAGCCGGCCAGGGGAAGCCCGCGAGAACGTAGGTGCGCACCCCAGCATCCCAAGCGAGTGGGCAGGTACGAATGCGAACGTTCCCATCCCAATTGCATTAAACGGACAATTTGGTCAGGACAGTGATGACCCCAGTGATAAAGAACACGAAATAAACTCCATGGAGGAAGATTTTGATAATATCAATCACGCAATTTCCCTCAGCCGAGAATTGCTCCTGACGATGGAAGAAGACCCCCCCGCGCAAGGCGAGAGATGGTATCCTGACGCCTCAGGCGGACAGGACGGAGGCTCAGACGAAGCATGAGAGGGAGTCAACAGGACGAACCCCTGCACCTCACCTCAAGAAGCAAAGAAACTAGGATTACGACCTAAACGTCTCGCCACTGCAGGAAGGTTTCTTTCGCGCTGCCGCCGCCTCAGGTGACTGGCAACCCTCGGTGCCAGCTGTTGTTGAGGATGAAGAGATGGCTGGGCAACCAGCTTCGTATACTGAGTTAATAACACAAGACGAAAAGGGTGAGGAGCTTTTAGATGTGCCTAAACCCCTCAGCCTTCGTTCGCCCCAGATCAAATGCTTCTAGCAGGGGGAGGCCCAAGATACCAAGATCAGCAGCGAGATCTACTTCAAGGAGCAACAGTAGCATCTCCACGGTGGGGGCTCGTTGGAACCCTAGCCCTAACTGCGCGCCTCAGGCGGAGAGCAGATGCCCGGGAAAAGCCAACAAGCCAGAAGGTGCATGTAGGAATCCAGTATGCAAAAATTGCTCGGATGTATGCCCTAAGTGTAACATACAATGGCTGTGTACCGAGTGTTACCCAACGGACGAGCACAATTGCACGTATCTCCTCATGCAATCTATCCAGGGCCAGGCCAGGCTGGCAGAGGCCAACGCTCAGAGAGAGTTTCTGACCGATGAAGCGCAGCTGGCCGAAAGGGCCCGACTGGATAGAGAGGGGATGACTGAAACCATGGCTGAAGTTCGGGAGACGTTCGAGGCGGAACGGATCGCCCTAGCCATGGCTGCTAGAGAGCGAGAACAGGAGCTGATGGAACAATTGTATCATCAGACTGCGGCCGTTAAGCGGCAGGCGGAGATGGAAGCGGAGAGTGCATGCATGGAAATTCTGGGTTCTGAGAGACTGGCCGTCGCGATGGCAACCAATCAGTCTGTTCTTGCCAAAGCGGTCGCCGCTGCTGTTGCGGCGGCTAGAGTAGAAGGATAACAAATCGCTACAGTCAGGGCGGAACGAGAAAAGCAGAGCTTACAAGAAGAGCTGAAGATGCCAGGCTGGAAACAGTTAACACCCAAGCTGTAGCTGCGAAGATAGCCGACCAGAACAATCAATATCTGGGAGAACTCAGCTCGCATGAAGAAGCCAGATCTTCCTTCCAGCGCATGCAATCGAGCAATGCTACATGCCCGCCGGCTAAGCCGACTGGAACGAACGTACATCAATTGTCGGCGGTTCAGTCGTCCGGCGCCGTATCCGTTCCAACACGGTCTGATCCGACGAACATAGCAAATGCGGGAGCGTCAACCCTGCTGGTAAGAAAGGCGGCGCATCCCCCTGCCGAGGAGCGGGGAAATACATTCTCAGTGGCCCAGTTTTGCGCAGTTTGCTTTCGCCCGAAGACGGACAATTGCGTCGGATGTGGTAGGTCGGCCTGTGAAGAACATTTCGATGCAAGCACTAGAAGATGTTCCAAATGTGACTTGTGGAAGAGCGAAAGGTCAGCCGCCAACGTGCGAGAGGCAGAGGCCATTACGAACGCAGCTAATACAGAGAAAGGAATGATGAGGCTGAAGGCTATCATCGCCGACCCGACTCCATATACTGAAAGTAAACGAGGAGCAGGGCTCAGTTCGAGTTCATTTGGCTTGCCGTTGTTTTCGCAAGAAGCTCCTGTGAGGCCACTATTGCGTCCGAACTTAAGTTTTCCCGGTCCTGCCCTAGCGGGCCCGGCTAAGCCGAGTGCCCCTGAGAGCGGATTTCCTGTTGGAATCAAGCTAACAGGATCTAGCGGAGATAACACTCTCGCCAATTACCGCCCATCTTACAAAGATGGCCCCACGGGAACGACGGTGACTAAGTCGTCGGGCGAGGCAGGGCAGGGCGGAGAAGGGGGCGACAAGAGCGACGCTCCGAATGCCGAGATCATGCCTACGCACGATGATGATCACGGTAAAAGACCACGTGGATCGCCTCCTGGAAGCCCAGGGGGTTCAGATCCTTCGGACGGCGGAGGCGGTCGCGGGGGGCCTCAGGGCCCTGGCGGACCGCAGGATCCAGCAGTAATTGACGAAAGCACGCCGTTGGATCAATGGAGACAGGTTGGTAACAATCAGAAAATTGATTTGTTTGACATCCCTGATGTAACGAACATACGGGAATGGCAGATGCATGCAGCACGTGCGATCGCTGGGTCATCGCCCGAGAGCCAGGCGGCACAGTACTGGATTACGGAGGCTATGAACCCAGCTGTGGAGGATGAGCAGCTGAGAGACGCAGGGCGATTCCAGCGTCTCGATCTCATGACTGCAACGAATCTCATCGAGAAATTTAACAAAATGCGAAAGAATCGCCATCAGCCTGGTCATCATACTCATTTCCTCCAACAGATCACTCGCATGGAATACAGCGCCCAGAAGGAGGGAAGGCTCCTGACTGGACGCGAGATGGTGCGAGCCATTTGCCATTGGTGCTCTGCGAGATCGGAGTTGGGACATCATCGCATGTCGCGCGATATCTTCAAGGTAATCATTGACCCACACAAGCCAGATGCTGACCTGTATCATCTCCATGATGAATGGACAGACGTAGATCAACATCTTTATGGCGCCAGACCTCCGTCTGATGAAATGAGGGCCTCAATTCATGCACACTTTCTTGAACAATGCAGAAAGCCGAGCAAATTGAATTTTGCATGCCAATTATATGACGTGTCAAAGGATATAATGGGACATGGCGCAAAGAGTTATGAATGGCTGATGGAGCAAATTGCAGAAATTATGTCGCGGGAAAATGAAGAATGGAACATCAGCGTGCATGAGGGCACCTTGAATCAGCGTGCCAGACAAGCGCGGTTCGGCGGAGGCGGAGGCAATGACAACCGGAAGAATGCCGGCGGCAAAGCCGCTCCGGCAGAAATGGCAGCTAAGTTAGGGAAACCTACAGATGTCATGAAAAGCGGATTGACTAAGGGCGAGACCACGTGCAGATGCGTGCGTCAGGGCGAAACTTGCCCGCACGCAGGAAAAGGCTGTCCCTTCAATCACAAAAAGCCAAAGAACGCCGCGCCCGCTCAGCCGAGCACGGGAAGAAAATCCAGCGCCGCTCTTGCCCAGGATAAGAATCCCAGAGGGAGATCGAAGGATCGAGGCTGCAAGGGGCAGAGTCGATTTCAGACCCCGACAGGCAAACGAGGGAAGGGAGGGCGACAGAAGAATAGAAGTCAATCGCGTGGGAAAGAGAGTACCATACCATGTTACGCATATTCCCGAGATCCCAAGAATTGCCGAGGGCCAGATGACGGCTGCAACAAGGCCCGCAGGGCTATCCGATGCTGAGAAGCTGAAGCGCGACAAGCGGGAACAAGCGAAACTTGACGCAGGGCAATCTCTGGGATATGAGCGTACATCCAAACAAGCCAATGCCGCCGCCGCCAATGTCTCATCGACAGGAGGTAACAGTGGCTCCAGAGCCTCTAGTACTAACTCCGACAAGCGCAAAGGGGATGGAGACATGAACAAAGGCAATGGCAAAGGCAAAGACATGATCTGCCGCTCCTGCAAGGAAACGGGAAAATTCTCGCGTGGTAAGGACTGCTGGTTCGCCAAGACCACTCCAGGTCATCCGCGACGATGGCTCCGCACTGGCGGCTCAGCCGTCAGTGCCTGAGAGATGATGCATATAATTTTGTTGATGGTCTTCTTTCTTGCCCTCCTTGCTCGACAGATGTGGCGAAGCCTGCGTCAGTTGAACAGAAAGCGGGGGGGGTGGAAGAGACCCGCTGATTCAATCAGTTTGGGTGCCATCGCGCGCCCCGCCCCATTGTTTCGGGGCCTCCCAGGGCAGAAACAGATCAGTCCTACATTTTTGAATGTTGTAGCAGATACCGATGGAGGAGACTACTGGAATACCTCCCAAGGTGAGTTTCACCAGGGTAGCAGGAAACAGGTCGAGAGTCTCGTCAATGTCCTTGTGAATTTCCTGTGCCCTCTTTCTCGGGGCGCTATCGAGAAGTACTGGTGCGCCCCGCCCTAGTAGGAGTTGCATCCGACATCGGAGTAGTGATAGATCCAATCTCCGCGTCCGTTCTCACCCTTCTACTGAGGGGCCAACCATCGCTTGGAGGAAGGCGCGTCGCCACGACTTGAAAGAGTTGCCTTCGAGTAGCAAAGATAGGTGGAAGCTCCCGGGAGAAATGCGCAGACAGATGTCTATACAGTCAAGGGCATCTTTCGCAGAAGCTCTGATCAGGGCGTCAGACCTGCAAGATGTTGTCTGGCATCTCTGGTTGAAGACCGAGGAGGGGGAAGAAGGCCCGCGCGGCACAGCCGCTGTTGGATGCACAGACAAAGACGCTGCGTATCTGGGCGCGCTGAGCTTTATCATAGATACTGGGTGTGGGTATAACCTCATAGCGGAGAAATACATTAAGAGCGCAGGTGCAATGATTTTGATCCGAAAGCTTCCGCAATCGATCACTCTGAACACTGCTGGGGGAGAGTCAAAGGCCCTCGGTTCAGTTCGCATCGCGTGTCCCAAATTTAAGGGTGGTAGTTTTAACGCTTTAGTCATGCCAGAAACTCCGTGCGTGATTTCGGTAGGAGAGCGGTGCATGGATCACGGCTTCAGCTTCTTTTGGCCAGCAGGTCAAAGGCCCTACCTGTTGTTGCCCAATGGCCAAAGAGTGGACCTGGCCGTTGAGGGCAAGATACCATACTGGACCCTATCAGGCAAGGAGGCGCTGGGTCAGTGGATGTGCGCAGCTGCCGCCGGAAGGAGCGAACCCCCCGAGCGGTGGTGTTGCGTGACGCCGGGCGCCAAGGCATTCCTGGACAATGTGGAATCGGCGGGAGGCCCTCCGCCCCATGCTGTCCAGACTCGCGCAACCATAGACCTGCATACACATGGGCTGATTGGCACCCACAGCTACGCTGATGGGCGGCCGACTGAGATCGCGCCCGTTTTTCCATATTCGACAGACTTTGCGGATACCATCACCTACTTTTACTATTCGCCTCAAAAGGCCAGTGAATGCGGTTGGGATCGGACGCCGACCGGTATTGCTGCCTCTACAAGTCTCTCAGCTTTGCCCGACCACGGTCAAGCCGTTGGTCAGTTCGACGAGCAGCCCGGCAAAGCCGAGGCCTGCGCTGCCGCATGCAGGTGCCATTGCGGATACGGAGTTTCAGGATACCCCCCGTACGAAGTAAACCGAGGGTTGGACTCCAATGCGTGCAACGCGGCCCCAGGACCCGAGGAGGGCGAAGTTGGAGACGGTGACGGCGTCGACTTAGTCGACGTCGACGCACCGCCAGATTTAGAGCCAGACGTTGCGGAGGTTGAGGTGTCGGAGACCCTTGCCGAGCGGCTCAAAAAGGCCGCAGCCTCCCTGCCGCGCCTTCTAACTCATGCTCCCAAGAACCCATGCTGTTCAGTATGCAATTGGGCCATTGCTATTAGAAAGCAGCAGCGCAGAGCGCAAAACAAAGGGCTAAAGGTTCCCCGCCCATACGCTAACCCCACTTCGTTCGGACAACTGACGACGATGGATCATTGGTTTGCGATGGATGAACTCTCGCGGGGGCTCCACGATGAGACCGCGTGTGTGACTTGTCGTGACCGAGCTACGGATTTTCTCGCCGCTCAGGGTGTACACGACAAGTCTGCGGCTCACGTTTGTAATTCCTTAGTAAACCTGAGAGCCCCGGAGGAAAAGTTAGAGTATTGTTATAAAGATGGTGCAAGAGAGCTTGCGACGGCATGTTGCGACCTCAATATTGCCCATGATCCTACCACCCCAGGAAATGAGAAGCATAATGCTGTTGCTGAGCGTGCGAACGGCGTCGTGCAAATGGGAGCCAGAGCCTTGCTCGTGCAGGCTGGTCTTCCACCGCCTTATTGGACCTACGCGGTCCGATATTTTTGCCTATGTTACAATACTAGGGCCCCCGCTGAGGGACAGTCAAGTTGGGGGCGACGCTTCGGATGTAAATTTGATGATCCGCTTCTTCCTTTCGGATCACTTGTCCGCTATGTGCCTCCACCTGAGTCCCGGTTTCGAACCGCCAAGACTGGTGCAACGATGATTCCAGGGACATGCTTGGGGTATGTGCACAAAGCGGGGGGATTGGTTGGACCAGACAGTTACGTTGCACCTTTGAGACAACTGGACGGTCTGAACATGGAATCAGGGCGTACCCCAGAGGGAACACGACTTACGATCGAGAAGTCCGACCAGGTGTACAGCAACATCTTAGATGGTACTGCTGACGACCAGTCGCCTCAATTCCCCATGCGAAAAGCGTACGAGAAAGCGGCGACAGAAGTACGTTCCGTCACAATCCCTACAGAGACAGGAGAAGCTGCGGCCGTCCCAGACGGACCACAACCAGACACAGGGAGAAGACCGGACAACACGTTTAATGCTGATGATCCTGCCATTATCATGCCATCGCCTCCCCAAGAAGGCGAGGACGCCCCACGCTTTGATTCTGAGGCCGACTTAGAAGACGATGGCCCTGGGGGTTTGTATGTGGGTGATTTGCCTATGGTAGTTGACGGTAGGGGCCCTCGCCGCGATTCCCATCCTGCAGACAAAAATCAGAAACTGGGACTCGCTCAGCTCGAGTATCGTTTGGACAGGCAGTCCAACTTCTCAGTGGCTAAGCCGCGTGAGAAGGTTCCCGGGAAAGGGCAACTTCTTGCTCGAACAATTCAAAATTTGGATACGATGGAAAACTTTGAAGACAGACGGATTGTTGTTGGACTTACAAAAGAAGAGTTAACTCAGAAGCTTCCGTTGACAGGTCGTCGAAAGACATGTAGCATTCGAGTTGTTCTTTATTATGATCCAGTCTACGCGCCCATAACCAGCGTGCGGGTAACAGACCCAGACCCAAAATATAGCGCACAGCGGCTGAAGAAGCTACCTGATTCCACCAATCCCGGAATACACCCTGGACGATGGTTCAATATGAACCAAGCCCAGCGCCGACGGGCCGTGGAACAATACAAGGCGGAAAAGAGAGGATTCTTCGGCATGGAAGATCTTGGTCCTTGTCTCGGCCTTCTGCGTGATATTGGCCTGGATGTGGATGACCCACCAACTCCGCCTGACCCCGCAGCGGCCCAGCCACTTGCGGCATTCCCCGAAGCTAGGCTAACAGCACCTAAGGTGGCTGAGCAGCTACGTCGAATAAAGAATAGCAGCCTGCGCTACGCCCCTGGCAGTGGGCGAGGGGCGGCGTCGCGAAACGCCCGGGGCTACCAAGCCGCATCTGAGGCTGAAGATTCCTCAGAAGAATATGTTTCTAAAGAACGTCTGTCGGACGACGAGGATATTCGGTGGAAACAGACATGGTATGGAGGCACTATTGCACTAATGACGAATATGAGGACAATTGTGGGGCAAGCCAGACCTCGAGTCCGGCGGCCGCCGCATCGCGGCGAAGCGTGCCTCGCATGCCGCTACGAGATAATTCAGCTGTGAATATCAGTCATCGTGACAAAGAAAGGTTTGACTCGCAATATTTCTATAATCCTTGTACTGATCTTATATCGATCACCGATGAACCCTTCCAACTTCCCAGCGACTGGCAACGCACCCGCATCGTTGCCGCTGTTGCCAGACCTGTCTCGAAAGACGAGGCTAAGGCAAACAAAGACGCTCAAGCTGCACTGAGGAAAGAATGGGGCAGACTGCGTGACGTAGGCACGTGGATAGAGGATGGTGTAAGAGAATACTCGGATGTAGTTGCCGAACTCAAAGGAAAATCTGCCAATTGTGGCAGATTATTTGCGATCCTTATTGAAAAGAACTCGGAATTGCCGTTAGGACACAAAGACCGCAAGTATAAAGGTCGGGTAGTCTTCGATGGTTCAAGTGTCAGAGATCAGAATAAGGATGCGGTGTTGTTTCAAGAACTTTCCAGCAGTCCCGCGGCCATGCAGGCCAGCAAAGCAGTTGATACCTACGGGTTGTTCGATGGCCATAGCATCGAACAAGCTGATGCCCGCCAAGCCTACACTCAGTCGAAGTTGGGAGGCACTCCTACATGGGTTTTCTTGCCTAGAGATGAATGGCTCAAAGCATGGTCAAACATGCGGAACCCTGTATGTCCACTGTGCTTATCTTTGTACGGGCACCCAGATTCGGGCGAACATTGGGAACAGCATTGCGAGGGACACGTCACGGCTAAAGGCTTTGTGAAATGTAGTCCGTGGCGCAGCTGTTATTTCCACAAAGAGTTGCAAATCTTCTTGATTATATATGTCGATGATTTTAAACTGTCGGGACCTGCCGACAAGCTTGCCGAAGGATGGAAGTTGCTCCAAGAACCCTCGGATAATTGCCCTAAGGGCATAGAAATAGATCGTCCGACGGCTGTTGGACGATATTTAGGATGTGAGCGTAGGTTATCAACTCAAACGATTGAGTGGCATGGAGAATTGCCTACGATACCAGACCCGCCTCCTCCCAAGGTTAAGAAAAACGCCTCTGTCGCAGACGAGAGTAGTGAGGCGGATACGGCGGGTGACTCGGCGTCTCAGACGACCGAGCCATATCGGCCGAGAGAACCGAAATTGGTTAAAGTCATAGAATACGATATGACAGAGTTCTTTGATTCCTGTGTTACTCTATATGCTCAATTGACGGACACCGACCCGGCTACTTATCCGGCCGCGGGCACCCCGTTTGGCCTTGAACTTACTGATCTAGAAGATGGCCAGGGCGGCACTCGAGGAGAAGTTCACTCCCCAGCTGAGGAGGCTATAGCGTCAGCATTACAAATCAATGTTGATACCGGCCCCCCTGATCAGGAGATAGAAGTGCTTGGCCTTGATGCCGCAGTAGCAAGCCCTGATGACCCTGAGCTACCGACTCAGTCGGGCGTGCTTCAACCCATTGCAGCAAAAGTATTAATGAAGATACTTACGGAGCGAGAATGGCCAGATGCGACCTGCTCCGTGCTGTATGTCAAACTGCCAGTTGTATTACAAAATGGACAGAACAGCAAGACATGGATCTCTTCCGCCTCATATGTGACATCAAATGTACCTCCCATTACCGCATGGCTTCATGGGTGGGTGACAAAAAGGAAGATGTTCTGTTGAAGCAATACTCTGATGCAGACCTGGCAAGTGTCATTCGCACACACAGGAGCACGAGTGCGAGTTATTAAGCCATTTGGGGTCCATATGCGAGAGCTGGCCAATCTATGGGATCGCAGCGACAAACATGCGTGCCCCACAGCACGCTTGAGGCCGAGATCGTCGCGGCCGACCTTGCATTGCGCAAGGAGCTGATTGCGGCATTACCGCTTTGGGGAATACTGCTTGATAGACCAGTGCGATGTTTATTCCTGAAAGATAACCAAGCAGTTTGTAAGGTCATTAAGGCGGGCGGGTCGATGAAGGTAATGCATCTACCGAGAACGCATAGAACTGATGCAGCAGCTGTGTCCGAACAGTTTTCTCGTGGCCTTGATCAGTTACAGTATGAGAGAACGCAAAAAGGAGGCTGCCGATATAGGAACTAAAAGATTTGTTGACCCGATGGCATGGGTCAAAGTCCTGTATCTTGTCAACATCGTTACGCCCAAGTTCTGGGCCGCTAAGCGGCACCAAGATTATCTTGATTCAATGTTTTCTGACGGGCTTCCCCTGAAACCCGGCGGGGTTCTGAAGGCCCGCTTGGGCCCCAGTTCGGCCTTGCGGAGAGGAGCTGATATACCTAGCAAAAAGTCAAACAAAAAGAAAAAGCGCCCCGACAATGGTAAACCCGCTGTGGCCGCCCCCGGCCAAGCCGCGGAAGCACGCGCTCCTAGCGCGATCGCGATTACGAATGCATCCGGCCCATCCGATGACGCAGGTAATATCACTCCTCCAATGGACAAAGAAGGTTACATCAGAAGCTCCGAGAAAACGAGGGCGATCGAGAATATAACCAAGAGAAGCTCTGATCGTGAGATGAAAACAAGGTTGGACATAACGGATGGTGAAAATGAGTCAGATACTTCCATGATGCCCGAAAATATGGAAGATATTCTCAAACAAACCATTCTCATCCTAATCCGCAATCTGCGGCGGCTGCCAGTTTCTTTGACAAAATGGATACATGGGTACGACAAGGACTGAGTTTGAAACGATGGCACTCTGTCCCGAGACTTGTTACGCTCATGCCTGCAATCGGTGATTGTCCCGTCGATCTCGAAAAGTTGTATGATAAACGCCGTGCCTATGCAGTCAATACTCAGCAAGGTTTGACAATTGGCCGCATTGATAATTGGCGCGACGAAGAGAGCAGATATCATCACCAATGTGAGCAAGACTCGGATGGCGATTCTAGCGACGGTGACTGTTGTCTGAGTGGATGGACCGGATACACAGAGTTCTGGATCCGAGGAGATTGCGCCCCGGCCACTCAGTGGACTGGGGAAAGACTCTTGTTAGAATACTGTTGCGGCCCTCAAAGCAGAATAGGAGACCCAACGAATTTCGTTGACATCTCATGCGAGGTGATTCGATACACCGAAAAGGAAGACATGAGGACGGATGAGGGACTCAAAATAGCGTTGAACGATATAGATACGTTCAAGGGAAAACATCTTACACTGTGGGGTTCTATGCCTTGCACAGGTGGCTCTCCCTGGCAATATGCGAATGAAGCGCATTATTTCCGTGCGGGAAATCATAGAGCGATGCGTAGGCTTCGGGGCATTAGAACCGATTTCCGATACTTGTTTTGGAATTTCCGGGAGATTGCCCGCGGTGTGCACAAAGCGGGGGGCGTTGTTTGTATTGAATGGCCTACCCAATGCAATTATTGGAGAGACCCCCAGGTAAAGAGTTTCCTTCGTGAGTTAGAATTTGTCAAGACGGCGTTGCACGGATGTGCGTGCGGACTGAAGGACAGTAAGGGTAATTTCATGAAGATACCCTGGACGATAGCCACTACCTCCTCTATTGTTGCGGAGGGGCTTGAGCGCAAATGTAACGGCACACGCGAGCATGTTGAGGCTAGAGGACGAGAGTGTAAGAGCGCTCAAGATTAGACTGATGATTTTGCTAAGCAGGTTCATTTCGCCGTTGCTCGTGCTGCAGAGAGATTTGTCTTCTCGTTGTCGTCCTACCTCCTCTCCCAATCCAATTTGCGCCGCTGCCATTTCTATTCAACAGCCTGCGCGGGCTGCCCGGCGGCCGGCCCCCCCCAGAATCGAGCGCTCGCCTTGCGGCGACCGCTCGAACCTTGCCTGTCGGGGCCCCCGCGCGCCTGAGAGATCATCGACCGAACCCACGCGTCGACCGCTGAGGAAGAAAGCGGCAAGGCCACCGGGAGAGGACGTTATTTCGATCCATTCAGATGACATGGTAGACGATTTCGACTCCGACCCAGTTGGAGATGAAAGCAAAGGGAAAGAGATGCGTGATACTGCTCCCCCCGAAACAATTTGAAAAGCCTCGCCGCCGGCTCAGCCGAGAGGGGAGGCTTGCCCACCGGCTCAGCCGGATGGGATAGGAAACAATGGCTTCAGTCCGACCGACGTCGTGTCCGAGATAGATGCCGAGATGGAAACCGATGTCGAAATCATCGATGAGGGATCAACTGCTCGACAAAGAGCAGCGGAGACTGCCTTCCAAGACAATCAGCGCACAAAGAAAGCAGTTAACCCCAATACTGAGGACGCCGACTCATGGAAAAATAAACCGATCTTCAGATGCTTCCCTGACAAACTGAGGGAGTGGTCCCGACCGGGACCCAAAGAAGGGACTAAGTTTGTGCCCGCAAAAGGATGGGGTTGGCGCTACACGATGTGGAAGCATGACATATTCTATATGCGGAGCGACGCAGTCGTGACCGCATTGAAGGCAGGCCTGGAATCAACGTCACAGACAATATTTCAGCGTTTATATTCCCAGATCTCGCAAGATCCATGGACTGTACATTGGGCAACGTTTGAGCGGAAGGCCACTTGCCGTTTCGATTGTGCCCCTCCTGACCTGGACAAGACTCCTGCTGGTACGTTCCTTCAGACGCATCCTGATGAAAAGACGAAGTTGGTCAGTAGGATGTATGCGAACCCTCCCGGGGGATATCGTGGCATAGTTCGACCGCTCGAGCTGGGGGAAGTCATAGGTCCTACCGTCGGCTCAGCCGTTCGGTATGAGAGCCCCTCTGGAAATTATGTGAGCGTACCAGTGGTGGATCACTGGACAGAAGGCTCCCCACATGTCTGGGTTGACATTTGGGCGCCCTCTCCCCGAAGGCCTCCCCGGGGCTCAGCCGCTGGGGAAGGCTGGGGGGCGATGTTCGCTTTTCCAGTGGTCAAAGGCTAATACAGTGCACCAGCGCATGTCGTCGAGGAGGCCCTTGCTGCCACAGCAAAAGCGACATGCTTTGAGATTTCTCCCAAGCAGGCCGTGCATTGGCGGAAGAGACAGCGCCCCTGGAAAAGGTCGCAGAATTTTGAAGAATGGCTTGCTAGGGATGGCCTCGACCCAGGGGCTGATGAGGACTCACCGCAAAAGAAGCCGAGAACTGCAGCAGAGGCACCAGACGACCAAGTCGCCTTGGTTAGCCAACAAGCAGCCATGGGCAGCAATCAGCCATCATTGGATAACCCTGGGGCCGGGAGACAGGCGGCCGGCGAACCACCTGCCTCCAGCCGCCTTACCTCGATAACCCTCCCGGCTTAGCCGGCGGGGGCAGTGGTGGTGGACCGCCCCGCGGCTCAGCCAGCGGGGGTGGAGTTCCACCAGCACCTGGCGGGCCCCCCTCAGGAAATAACCCACCCTCAGGAGCTGGTGGAGGGGGAGGACCGCCCGACTCAGGACCTGCAGCAGCAGGAGCTGAGCCTGATGACCGACCTTATCTCGGGCGTGGCCCCTGGAACGTCCTCGAGTATCTACGGACGCAAGGGAAGTTCGAGGACAATCCAAGGCCCCCCATTAATGAAAGGTAAGAAAAGGTGGGCGAAATTCTGGACCTCTATATTGGGGCCACGGACCCAATAATGAAATATTGGTCGGATAACCTGACTTGCATTAAGAAATGTCAGGCAATTTCCCAGATTGCCGAAGTCAACGGACATTCATGGATCCCGTTCTTAGGAGAAGACCTTGCTGCTATGTCGTCCACGGGGAAACCCGTGACGGATTTCTTTCGCCCGCTTAGCCAAATGAGGAACGGGTCGCATCTTGGTTGGACATGCTCTGTTCATATTGTGTCGGACTCTACGATCGTGTTCAAAGACAAGTCAGGGCCGGCTAAGCCGAGCCTGCTTCCCGAATACAACCTGCGAAAGTCGGTGTTCGGAAGCGTACAGCAAGCTATGAGTGCAGCTCAACTTTCAGGCATTGCCGATGCCTCCTCGCGATTTCGGTGGGAGGAGAACAGATATTATGTAAAAGGGACTCACACTCCGATTCGTTTTACTTTCTGGAACTTCAACGACATGGTCGACAACTCATCCAAATTAAATGGAGTTGGGCTTGGGCCCAAAAGATACGAGAATCCGCTCGCGTTTGCTGGATGCCTCAGAGTCATGATAAGAGACGCCGCGCAGTTGGTCGACGACGTGACGCGGCGATCCTATGAGGGGGCTATCGATATAATGTATATCGGTGGGAGCCACAAGTGCTGGCAATAAGGTGAAAATGGCGTCGGCCCGATGTGGGGCGACGCTGCCACCTTGGTTAGAGCCAGGATGAATCGTCGGATTGAACACTACATAGCAATAGGAATGTTCCCCATAATAATGATTCTCGACGGTGTGAGCCTCTACCGACAACTTAAACACCGCCCAGGAGACGTTTTCCACTACAGTGCCAGCCACTCGGATTATAAATTGAACAATGGAAGTCTCTTTGGAAACGTTAATGCCGGCGAGTTGTGTGCGGATATATGATCAAAACGGCCAAGCTGGCTGTATTATTTTTTCTGTCAGCCTTCCGGCGGCTCTGCCGTTCGGGACGGTCGCATAAATTGCGCAACGAGAGAAGATGGATACGCCAAACAGGAGGCGAAAGTTCAAGACCTTGTCATGTACTGGCAGGACTGGTCTCCTGAAGAAGGCAACATCCCACGTCGGTATTTGGGGCGCCCCCGTTCAGGGAGCCTTTGACCGATATTGATTTTCCAGCCGTTTCGAACGGGACTGGAGGTGGTGCAATGCACTCATTTTATTCAGCCGAATTTATGGACTTCCTCAAAAAAGGGCCTGCATACAGTGACTTCTTCCCATGGACGGATGATGCTTACTTTTTGCCCCGCGGAGAAGTTTTCCGTCCTGGAATGCCACCAAAAGGAAAGAGCCAGAGACCAGCTAACGAGGGAGTGCGCAATGATGAGCCTATGCGTACAGCACTCAATGAGTTTAACAAAGCAGCGCCAGCGGCAGCACCGAGCGGCTTGGCCGTTGCGGTGAGCAGCGCAACGCCAGGTGGCATAGCTGTCCCCGTGCCCGCCGAGTTGTCGGCAGGTGCTGCTGCTGTGACCGAGCATGCCAGGCCCGTCGGCTCAGCCGCTACGGGCTCTGGCTCCAGCGCGCGGACGGCACAGTCGCCTCGTGCCCCCCCTTTCTGGCGCCGCCGTCTGATGTCAAAGAATTTGAGACACCTGGTGAAGCAGCAGAAAGACACATCCGCGAGAAATGCCCAGAGGGAAAGATGACGACGCTCAGTCAACGTCATAAATTTCCGAGGCGGCCAAAAGAAGGGAGCCCCGGATACGAAGAACCCTTCTGGCCATATCGTCACACATCTCAGCAGATAAAGAATCTGCATTTCCAAAGTTCTCACCATGATTTCCTCTGTCCGCTTACGGTTGCCAGCGGGGGCCTTCATCGGGGCATGATGCCTATGAGCGCCTATCCGGGAGAAGAAGAAGGTCGCGCTGCAGAGGTCGCGCGGGGAAAAGAAACGGCTAGAAGCCAGCGAACAAAAATGATTTTGAAAGATGGTAAGAGTGAAGCGTGGCTTGCCTTCCAGTTGCTCCAAAAGACGACAGAGGTCCCGCCTGCGACACGGAACTATATAGTGCCGAACTGGGCTCGTTTCTTCAGAATCAAGGCCGATAGGTCGATAGCAAGCCCGACAGCCACTGTGGCTGCCCGCTTGACTTGGGCTAAGTTGAGAACGAGATCCCATAAGGCTGGCAGGGCCCATTGCGTTGAATTAGCGCTGCCTTTCTGCGTGGCGAAAGAAAGATTGCGGAAGTCTCAGACTCATCCGCAGGGTGGACAAAACAGTCACACGGCAGTTCTGCGACTGCCCTTCATTCGATTTTGGAGGGCCACCAATTGTTCCCATCAAATCCCAAATACGGTGGAAGTGTGAATACGCATGCGGTTGGGGCGTATTCATTCCCATGTTCTGATGACCCCAACACTCACACTACATACTCTATTGCGGAGGAGACCTTTGGGGATGATATTTGGGTTACTGCCGAGATTTTCTACTATGCCAAGACAACAAGGTCCATTAAAGGATCACCGACTCTGTATGTGAGTTATCCGATGACCGATGTGTTGTACGAGTTGAGACTCTATCATTGGACCGCGGCAGCATTGTGGGTTACTGATGCGTGGTCGCATTTACTGCATGTCGCCAGACAAAATGATTGGAACCTGGAAATGGGCTCTGAGGTCGAAAGGTATCGAGATGAGAACGGACCGAAGCAACGGATAAAGTCCGGGACGCCCAGAAGGCCTGGGCTCCAGGCTTGAATTCGATCAATTGGCAAATGGGACAGAGCGCATATTTGAAGGGCAAAGGAGAAACTGACGAGGACACATGCGATGATATTTGGCCTTGGCTCCAAGAAATAGGAGTCAGATTAACAAAGATTCATGCGATACATAAGAGCGAGGCCTCGGAGAAATCAATGAAATTGGTTGAGCAGAACAGATTGGGTGAGGCGAAGGCGGCCGAGGGGGGGCGAAAAGGAGCCGGCGGCTAAGCCGTCCGGCGCTCCATTCTCGATCGATAAAAAGGACCCCCCTAGCCTTGGACAGACCCTTGCAAAACAACAGAGGACATGCAAAGCGCCGCCCCCTGGGGCCGCCAATTGGCCCTCTGCTCTTAGGTCTCCTCCTCCTGGAGGACCGAAAGAGATTGTCGCCAAGGGGGCTCCACCGGCGATTCAAGCGCCAACGAAGCCTCCGGACCATAGGCCGAGCATTACGAGGCAGGCGAATGTTCCGCCGGCGAAAGAGATTTCTTCCAAGAAAGCTCCACCTCCGCCGAAATTCGGACCAAGGTCAGAGGAATTAGGTCCTCCACCAGCGAATATGGATCGATTTGATGGAGACCCCGCTGCATCTGCGACTGCTCAGTCACCGGCCAAGCCGGGTGGCAAAGACGCAGTTGGCAGCGAGCCTTGGAGACCAAGTGTCCGTGATCCCCCGCCCGAATTGAACGAATTCATTGGGGCCAATGTTCCTGACTCTCCGCCTGTCGGTCAGAGCCCTCAAGGAAATTAGCTTCGCTCCAAACAGGCGCCCAGCTGGGTCAGACGCCGGGGAGATGCGCATCATGTCGAAGGCAATACCATGAGCGAACAGCCTAAATTAGCGCACTCCTCACCCGCCGAGGCGAAGGCTGCCTCAGCTGAAGAAGTCGCCCCCGACCAAGGTGGAGACGACAATGCGTTGGATATCCCGGGCGCTAACCCCACGACTCAGTCGGATGGGGATCATTCATCTCAAGATTCGCCGACATTGGAAGGAGACGAGGACATAACGTCTATCTTACAAACCTTCAAAAGATGTCTCAAATCTACACTTCCCGCGCCCGAGAGCCAGCATGGCGTTGAGAAATGAAAAACAGTTCTTCTACCGTATGAAAGGGCTACAGACGAGATCGCACGATGCTGGTACAGAGACCCCTCTGATGAAGCAATTCAGAGTATCCGCTGCATCATTTCTGAAGGGAGCAAGCTGTGCTTAATCGATGTGTATACAAGACGAAGAACACGAACTGAATACGTATTCCGCCGCGTGGAATGACTTTGCTGATGCTGTTGTTGAGCAGATTGTAAAGGCGGATCTGAATTTTGTTCGCACTCCGGTAGTGGCGGAGAAATCTAGGTGGTCAAGACGTACAGAGGCAGGTGGCTCGGGAACGAGCAAGATCAGAGTACCTACTCCTCCTGCCCGTCCGTCCGGCTCAGCTGCGACGGAGGACCCCCCGATTCCTCCGCCTGGTTCAACCAGAGCAGAGCAAGAGAAACACCTTGAGGCACATGAAGAACCATCAAGTCCCACACAGGTGCCATCAGATGAGGGGACACAGCATGTTCCCAAGAAAGCAGCTAAGCCCCCGGAGGCCTCAGGCCATCCGGAAATCCCTGGGACAGACACGGGAGCCGAGGACATTTGTACGATCTGCCCATACGAAGGGGACCCCCAGCTCCTCGAATCCATGGATGACGAGACTTATCCTGTTGGACCAGCATCTGACAATATGTTTCGCATATTAAGTCTCCCGCCTGCTCCTGACAAAAGACAGCGCCAGCCACTATCCACTGATCCTAACGACGGGGATCGAGACGTCACGGTGGGGCACGCTGTTTTATTCAAGGACAAACGGCTATATGCAACGGCAGAGGAACGTGGAGAGATACTTCGGAACACGCCTGGACCACTGAAGCAAAAGGTCCATGACGCACGCATTACAGGTCCCGTTCCGCCGCACATCGAAGCCATCCGCAATCGAACGGGCAATGCGCTTCGAGATATGGCCGAGTTGTGGAGGACCCAATTTTTGCAATGTTGGGGAGTCTCAATCAGGACGATGGCACTTTCGCACAGGCAAAGGATTACCTTAGAGCTGAATTTCATTCCGATGATGTCCCAGATGGGTTGACCCCGGGGGCCTACGCGTGCCTTCAGCCACTGGTCGTTGGAGAAGATAATGAAGAAAATCCGGCTGCTTTGGGCAGCTCGGACACATGGTGCGCCCTGAGTTGCAGAACGGACGTACTGGCCAAGAAAATAGGCCAGTGCGCTGTGTACCTCGCGAGGCACTGTTCTGACTATGCTAGATCGCCGGGAGGCTGGGTCTACTTTGGAGACCTGGTACAGAAGATTAAAGACGACGGTTTTACTTTTCAATCGTGCGCCCTTGCCGCGCACAGCTTAGCTGCGCTGCCGTCAGGGACGGTAGAAGTTTTTGGGAATCCTCCCCAACGATAGTCGCAAGATTATTGGAACCAAAATCCACGCTATGTGGACACGGTATAAGGAGTGCCCATCACAAGAAGAAGACAGAGGGGAGACGCCCGCACCCATGTTCTATCGAGCATGTCAGGGGCATCAACATTTGCTGCTTCCACTGAAAGGATGTATGTCCCATATGACCCTGGCCAAGTCAGGAGTCACGGCTCTCTTCTTCATATCGCAGATTTACAAACATTCTTGGAATCTACGAGTGGACGAGTTCGCTTCCCAAAGAGCGACTCTGGGCTTTGTCGGGGCGCAGATTGCGAATTGTTGCGATTGCTTCCGGCGGACAGTGGCCCAACTATGCCTGATCTTTCAAACATTCCTCCGTGGCTCAGCCAGCGGAGGTACGGACAGCCTCTCGCTGCAAGAAGTCTAGTGCCCATGAACTATCCGGCTCAGAGAGGGGGGCCGCCATCGGTGGGGACTTGGCCCGCAGAAGACGCCAACCACCTGTGGCAACATCTTCCCAATCACCGTGAGCTATGGGAGCTTGTCCTTGTTTTTACCGGTCGAGTGCTCGCCCGCTTCTCGCACGGGGTTTGCCCAGACGGCACCCTTGTGTCTCGGGAAGTGCCGAGGTTCACTGACATCGACAAAGCCGTCTCTCTCGTGAGAAAGGCAGATCAGATGCGCTTGTCGGTGCTCTTCAATCGCGAGGTGTCTTCATATGAGGTTACCTTCGACAACGAGTCGATTATTGCCTGGATTCATACAGACGAGAGACTAATATTGTCGTGGAACCACTGGCCAACGCTGTCAAACGAAATCCAGGATCGAGTGCTATCCGTCCCCATGGGAAGACGACGGGAGGTTCCTGTGCTGCCGTTGCCGCTGGGTGAGGGCGGGTTTTGCAAACTGTCCTGTCTGCAGTTGTCCAGTTAGATACAAATGCAAGGCCACGCACGATTACATGACCCAGACATGGAACAACGGCGTTGTCCCTCGGTCCCTTGAGGCGAATGGCCTCATAATGGCGGTGGATAATGATCAGGATCTTTCATGGGAGCGCCACCAATATACATATATATATATATATATATAAAGGCGCGTGCAAAGAGACAAGCGAGAGCTTCTGCCAACGTCATGAAGAATATCAGCAACAACAACCAGCAGGAGCGAAAATGGGCTACTGGAGAGTTTACTAAGATGGTGGCCGCTGGCCAGATATTTGGCAATAGTCTGCCGGATAACTTTCCGGCTTGGGTTCCAGAAAGCGCCGTGGTTCAGCCGCCGGCGCGCCATGCCCCTTTCTTCCAATATTTGAAGCCTTTAGTCAGAAGATTCATATCGTGGCTTGAGTATTCAGCCAGAAACGTGGGCAGGCAGACCCCAGCAATTCATACCTGGTGGCCGAAATTGTGGGAAACTAAGTTTGACCAGTATGCTCGCCCAAGGTCTTGCCCAGCCCTGGAGGCCTTTCACTGGCCGAACGAAGAAGACGACTTAGCCACTCCATTGAGAGGCTGGGATAGGTGGTATAGCGACATGACTAGATCGAATGTCTTTGTTCCGACGCTTCAAACAATAGATGGCGTGGTACATTTAGAAAGACCACGGTTACCCGCGCAGAATGCAGGCGCCCTGGAAGAAGAAAATCGGGCCAATGCCGGAGAGAACAATCCTCCTGCTCGATTACCACTTGCCTGGGGGAACAATTTTAGAGCGAGGCCGACTCGCAGTTCTCAATCCGTCTCAAGACGGATTAGTGAGTGTCGGGACCACCGCCTCATTGTCCCGGCGTTGCGACATGCCACCGGCGAAGCCGCGATGGCAGGCGAACAATCGCAGATGGAACTGGACCTCTCAGCAATCAGCGGGCCTAAGGCCGCGCTGATAACCGACGGAACGATCACTCTTGATCATTCTGAAGGACACGTGTACAACCTCTGCGACGATCCTTCGATTAAGATAACGTTGTTCGGGACAGAGGCTCGGGCAATTGCAGCTCATTGTGTCGTTGAACACAGTGGCGCAAGTCCTACTAATCTTGGCAGGGTTACCCTGACAGGAACTACAGAACATGAGATCCCGGAGATCATCAAGACCATAGTAGATGACAATTGGTTGGCCTTTGTTCAACAAATGCAACTGGGCCTTCGGCCCATAAGAATTTTTTGCGATTGTCCGCGAAATCATCAGCTTCTTCATATCAGAAGGATACTTTATTGGACACCCGGGGCGAATCATTCGTCCCGATATGGCGCGCACGGATAATATTGCTTCGAAGCGACGGACAGACGAGCATGCCCTTGACTGCCGCATTCGTGCCGCTGTTCAAACGGACGACATGATAGAAAAGTGGGCCCATAATACGGGCAGTAAAGTGCAAAATGATGTCCGTTGCCACGGTGCTCTTATACAAGAAGCCATTCCTTGGCTTCAGGATAAATTTCCTGACCCTGGAACAGAACTCCAGGGCGAAGATCATGGACACTTCCGTACTGCATGCGGAAAGTATGGTGTCGCTGCGGCGACAGCTGCCAGGAGTTGAATACAGTTCATGAGAGATCGCAAGAACGATGATCCAGACCACGACGGCGCAGCCGATCCCGTGGGACCACGAAGGGCGACGGACGGAGCGAAGGCTAGATCTTTATCGCGCCTTCCGCCTCTTAGACCTGGCGTCTCAGACGTTCGGGTTTCCGAAGAAGCCGCTGAGCCCCCGCGTTCTGTCGCCGGCTCAGCCGTGACGACTAGGGAGACATGCCCTCAGCATCCCCGCGCAGGGGATCGGTCGGATTCCCGGCGCGCGCGCGATGGGGCCATGGATGCTGCCAGCGGCGCTGCGGACTACGACTATGAGTACGATCCGTCCGTGTCCTACCCGCGCTGCGTGAACAAAATACATGCCGGGTGCTGCGTCCATCGGAACAGGATCACGTGGCTGCCCGACGACGAGTGGTATACTCAGGACTACTGGCACGCGCTGTCTACCTATGAGCACGAGACACGCTTCCCGTCAAAAGGGAAAGCATCCAAGTGCAACGCCGACAAAGGAAGAGGGCGGCCCCGCACGCCTCGTGGCGGAGACGGACAAGCGGGAGGATCGGCGTCGTCGAACCCGCCGCCTCCGGCGCCGCCCAGGGCAGAGGACGAGTTCAGCCCGTGGGAGGACTTGAGCTGAGTCTCGCCCGCGTGACTCGGTCGCGGCAGGCGCATGCAAGACAATTTTACCCACGCGCGGAACGCGTGTTGGATGCGAAAACTTCCGCTGGTCGGCTAAGCCGGTCCAGCGGAGAGAATCTATTTAACATGATGGTGGGAGTCGTCGAGCCTATTCGGCCCTTGGCCCCCTGGCAGCCACCGTTGAGCTGTAAAAGTTTTTGGGGTTGGCTCCGGTGGTTGTACATATGTGCAGGCCAGGGGTGCCGTGGCTGGATGGTCTCTACGAGGCCCGCCGCGGGGGGGGTAAATATGCTCCTCTCCGCCTCATATTCAATTAGAACTTAACATAACTTGCATGCATTGCACTGTCCGCTGGAACTAACAGCTGCATCCTGCAGCTGCATGGATGCTCAAACAAGCCAGCCTTGAATTGCAGGAGAGAAGAGGAGCGCGCCAGCCCTCGGCCGTCGCGCGTCGTCGGTCGTAGGCCAGCCGGTCTCCTCCCTTCACATTCCTGATAGAGCAATCTTGCTCAACGGATACTTGTCTTATTGATGTCTCATCCCGCCCCCTCTCTCCCTGAACAGAGTGAACGTGAGATCTTAATTCCTTTGGCATGTTATCCCGATTCCCAGAGGAAAGACTAAGCAACCAAGATCGATCGTTGCTGTGATTCATCCACCTTTCTCTCATGACGTCCGCATGCTAGACGTGAAACGCCAAAGTGCACGGCGCGAAGCGCCAATGCAGTCTTGCGTATCAGAGGGGGGAGGGTGAGATCGCAGTGGGACGGAGAACCCCTCACCAGGAAATCGTTTTCTGTTTCGTTTTTGTGTCGTGAGTACGGGCGAGGCGAAGCTGCGTGGGCGCGCGAGAAGAATCGCGCCGCCGTGGCTAAGGGTTGTCGCGCCGTTTGTCCGCCCCCCCCCCCCCCCCCAGCGCGCGGTGGCCAGGGGTGTCCTGTCGGTGGCGCGTCGGTGTCCCGTCGGTGTCCCGTCGGTGGCGCAGGGTGTCCCGGCGGTGGCTCCTGGTGTCCCGCCGTGGTGTCTCGATGGCAGTTCGTGAGATCAGTTGTGAGATCGATATTGAGGTAAATTGCGCGATCGATCGTGATCGTGAAATCAGTAGTGATATCTATATCGAGATCGATCACAGCTGATATTTGGCTGGGGGTGCCCCGCCGTGGCGGGGGGTGCCCCATCGTGGTGTCCCAATGGTGTCTCGTGAGGTCTCTTGTGAGAACGATCGTGAGATATCTTATGACATCGATATCTGGACCGATACTGAGATCGACCGTGCAATCGATACCGAGAGCACTTGCGATATCGATGGTGAGATCGATTGTGAGTTTCGTGACGTCGATGGCGCCATCTCGTCGCCATCACAGCCATCGCAGTTGTTGTTCCCCCCCCAACCTCAATATCATCCGAAGGGTGGTCGTATAGTCGTATAGGTACGGGCATCTGTATATTCTGTATATACATCAGAGTGAGGGGGCTGAACCGATCGGTCATTCACTGTCCTTGGGTGCGTGGCTGAAGTGGAATTCCGCGATGCGGATTATTGTTGTTGTTGTTGTTTGTTGTTCGTTGTTCTCGTCGTCCCACCCGCGACCCGCCCCGCGACCCACCCGCGACCCACCCGCGACCCACCCGCGACCCCCCCGAGACCCACCCCGCGACCCACCCGCGACCCACGTCGCGACCCACCCGCGACCCACCCGCGACCCACCCCGCGACCCGCCCGCGACCCACCCCGAGACCCCCCCGGCGACCCATCCGCGACCCACCGGCGACCCATTCGCGACCCACCCGCGACCCACCCCGCGACCCACCCGAGACCCACCTGCGACCCACCCGCGAACCACCGCGACCCACCCACGACCCACCCGCGACCCACCACGCGACCCACCCAAATTTTCGGCGCCCGCGGCGGTTTTTTGGGCAGCATTCGTTCCAGGTGGAGAACCTGCGACCCAAACCGCGTTCAGCGTACAAATCAAAATTTTCGGCGCCTGCGGCGGGCTGTTTTTTGAATTCTTTCCTGGTGGAGGTGGAGAGCCCGCGACCCACCCGCGACCCAAACTACGTTCACTGAACAAGCCAAAAATTCGGCGCCTGCGGCGGGTTTTTTTTGCATTCGCTCCGGGTGGCCCACCAAAGATCCCCCCCGCGCTGAATTTGTCAGAGCAAGCAAATCGGCGCCTGCGGCGGGCTTGCTCGCATTGGTTTGGGAAAGCGCCCTCGTGCCATTCCCCGGATCTGGCCCACGTTGAGGAGGAGGAGGAGGAGGAGGAGGAGGAGGAGGAGGAGGAGGAGGAGAGGAAGAGGAAAAGGAGGAGGAAAAGGAGGAGGAAAAGAGGAGGAGGAGAGGAGGAGGAGGAGGAGGAGAGGAGGAGGGAGGAGGAGGAGGAGGAGGAGGAGTGAGTGAGTGGGTGAGGCAAAGACTAAGTCTTGTCAGCAGCAGGCAGGGGCAGAAGGGAGAGGGCAGGGGGCAGCGCGCGCACCCCTCGGCGCGCGCGTGGGGCGGCCGCCGTCCTTGAAGTTGATGAACGGAGGGGGCGGCGCGCGCGCCGCGCGCACGCGCCGTCGCCGCTCGCTCCCACACGACGGACGACCGCACCCCCCCCTTAAATCTTACCCCTCTTCACCTTCTCGGCCCTGCATAAAACCTTGGGGGGTAAATGGCGGGAAATACGGCTTAGGTATTCTTGTCTGTGCCTGGGTGTTGCATTCGGGCACTCTTTACCTAAGCTAACGAGCTGGGATTGTCCGGAATAACCACACGATATGCAAACCCAAATCTGTAACCCCGAGTGGTATTGCATTTGATGTGACACATGGACCCCCCCCGCCAGGTGCAACCGAGCCCCTTCAGGGAGAGACCGAAACACACTTCCAAGATGATTCAGCTCACAGCAAGGGCTCTTTCTCCACTCAAGGAGCTCAGCATGAGTCGCGGTGCTGCCGCATCGCTGACATCCATTGCCACGGTCAGTGAGAACGTGCTCTGTACAGAAAACAGAAGCTGACTTTGGGCCAGGGGGCGGTGGAGGGGTGAGAACGCTGGCGTCAGGATCATGTTTTTTTCTCCGCTCACTGGCAGCAACTTCCTTCTCGACTTCCGTGGCATCCAGGGTGGCACGAAGCAATATGTGGCGTACAAGAAACGCTTATTTCTCGATCAAATTGTCACGGTGCCTATCTTCAGCAGGGACTCGACATTCCTCTGGGGCCACTTCGGCGGCAGCATCTGCAGCAGGATTGGCTAAGCTTAGCCACTCTGGAAACAACCCCTGGTAGACAGCTTTGCCATCTATGTGGGAGTTGACGAATAAAACTGTCACACAAGACGCGTCTCGACCCTGGAGAAACTCGTGACCAAGCTTCTCACAGAAGTCAGAGTCCCCACCCTCAGGGGTTACATACTTCTTAGCATAAAAGCTTGAGACGATGCCTAAACCATCACACATATAAGCAAGGTGCCCAGCCGAGACCTGACAAGCTAGTAGGAGCCCTGCAAGCTCCCCTCGAGGAACAGTCTGTCGCGGCCCAGGAAGGGACCCATGGATGGTTCCTTTGATGCTCAAAGCTCCCTTAGAGGGCCCCTGTTGTGCCTCAGGAAAATCTAATTGAACGATGGCAGCTCCTACTCTACGGAAGCGGGGGTCCATTGTGTCCTCCCCCCACTAGCATATCCAGCAACAAAAACTGGCCTGGCAAGAGAACCTATTCCGAGCACTTGCCCCTGCTTGAGTCAAGCTGTCCTCCGTATTTCCAGTTCTATTCAAATTGCGGCGGCTGAATTGCGGTCCACGACGACGGTATTAAACCTCTCAACCAAAAACATTCAAATGCTTCGTGTTGGCTCTGCGCTTCTGGCAACAACTCGTCCGTCACAGTATCTGCTTTCGAATGTTTGTTTTCCTCGCAACTCCAGCATTTATGAAACAGTGTTTCAGGCATTCTTTTACACCGGGGGCAAATATTGTCAACCTTTGTGGGGGCCCAGTCATGACGACGCTGCCGTGGCCAGGTTCCTCCCGTGGCGATTGCCACCATGAGCGCTGACAGACGGTGCTCATGGGGTACGCCTCGAAGCTGTCTGATGAGTTGGCCATAGCTGTGCATGTCTGCTCCCTCTCCAAGTCCTTCTCCACGATAATTTCTGCTTGCTTGCTGGTTCCCAATACATTTGTTGACGGTTCCCTTTGAATTCACGAATCAGATCGCTTGTTGTATCTACCGATGAGAACTTTGTGAACGCTTCGGGCGAAACGTTCCACTCTAGGATCTCCCCGCTCGGTCGAGACTTTCTGTCCCATGATTTGCTGAAGTTGGTTTCCAGCCTGTTTCTTATACATATGTTATTACCGCTGCCAGGGGGCCTCGAACGTGGCGATGTCTCTGGCCTGGCTTCAAAGCAACAAGGCGTTCCACAGTGCTATTCCAATATTTTTTGGTGGCTGGTTGCATTGCTTTCCTTCGTACGCCCACATCCTAAACCATAACTGCAAACAATCAGCTGACAGTTTTACTCCAGGGCCTGAGCCAGGGCACTTTAAAGCCAGCAAGGTTGTCAAGCATCGACCTTGCGTGGGGGCTGCACTGATGGCCCCAAGACGGGCACGGAACGATTGTAATTGCTGTCCAAAAGTACCATGCAATTGATGAGCATGCGTCCCTGCGGCGTGCGCTCCTTGTTGTCCAATCTGATCATCGGCTCATATATGCGGGTCGCTGCGGCTAACTTTTTGAGTTTAACCATGTTTCACCCAAGACTTGCACAAGTTGCTTCCGAATCATTGCTCTGGATCCTTTCGTACGTTGGCTCAAGTCGTCAATACATATTCTGCGCGTGAAATTCGGGTGAGCAACTGTTGTTGTCTCCATCATGAAATAGACCATTGCACTGGCAAGCCTCGCTCCTCCTCTTAATCCCTGCACCGCCGACTGCGTCGGACTGGAAGGTTCCGAGAATGCTCCTGACTGTCGAAGCGTTCTCGGGGCTGCACAACTCAATAATTCCAAGTGCAGAATTTGAGCTGGGAATCCTAACTTCAATGCGCATACAGTCAGTCTGCACCACGTTAACGGAGGTTGCGGGGTGAGATCGAAGTGGAACGGAGAGCCCCCCTACCGGGAAATCGATTTCGGTTTCGTGTTCGTGCGTGCCGTGCGGGCGAGGCAAAGCTGCGTGGGCGGGCGAGAGAAAGTCTCCTGTGGCTGAGGCGCGGCCGGACCAAATGACTCCCTTCCGGGCGGCCGGGGGCCCGCGGTGTCCCGCCGGTGTCCCGCTGGTGTCCCGTGTGGCTGAGGCGCGGCCGGACCAAATGACTCCCTTCCGGGCGGCCGGGCCCGCGGTGTCCCGCCGGTGTGTCCCGCGGTGTCCCGCCGGTGTCCCGCGGTGTCCCGCGAGGATGATGATGATGATGATGATGATGATGATGATGATGATGATGATGATGATGATGATGATGATGATGAGATGATGATGATGATGACGATGATGATGATGGTAGGATGATGATGGTGTCCCGATGAAGATGATGATGATGATGTTGATGATGGTGTCGATGATGATGATAGTGTCCCGATGATGAGGATGATGATGCTCATGATGATTGTGTTGATGATGATGACGATGATGGTGTCCCGATGATGACGATGATGATGATGATTCCGATGATGTTGGTGATGATGATGTTGATGGAAATGGTGTCCCGGCGATAATGATGTTGATGTTGATGTTGATGATGATTATGGTGTGCCGATGATGATGCTGATGATGATGGTGATGATGATGGTGATGTTGATGGTGTCCCGATGATGATAATATTGATGATGACGATGTTGATGATGATGTTGCTCATGATGATGATGGTGCCCCAATGATGCTGATGTTGTTGTTGATGATGCTGATGTCGATGATGATGATGCGATGGTCATGGTGATGATGGTGTCCCGAGGATGATGACGATGTTGATGATACTGTTGATGATGAGAACGATGGTGATCATGATGGTGTCCCGATTATGATGATGGTTCTGATGATGCTGCTGATGATGATGACGATGACTGTGTCCCGATGATGATGATGATGATGATGATGATGATGATGATGTTGGTGATGAGATGATGATGGTGATGATGATGATGTTGTCCCGATGATGATGCTGACGTTGATGAGGATCTTATGATGATGATGATGATGATGATGATGACGGTGCCCTCATGATGATGACGGTGTTGGTGATGATGTTGATGTTGATGATGTTGATGATGATGATGACGTTGATTGTGAGAGCGATTGTGATATCGATAGTGAGATCGATATTGAGACCGAATGTGAGATCGATTGTGTGATCGATTGTGAGATCGATTGTGAGATCATTTGTGAGATCGATCGAATGAGATAGATCGAGTGAGATCGATTGTGAGATCGATCGAGTGAGATCGATCGAGCGAGACCGATAGTGAGATCGATACTGAGATCGATAGTGAGACCGATCGAGTGAGACGTTGGTTCCCCCCCCGAACCTCCGTATCACCCGAAGGGTGGTCGTATAGGTAGTATCATAAAATCGTTTTATGTCCATGAGTCCATGTCCGAGGGGGGTGTTCAGTATTCCTGCCAACTCCCCGTCTAACACTCGAACAAACGCTTCTCTGAGGGCCGCATTGCCCTCCACGGCTGCGTCCCACTTGGGGGCCGTTGCCGTTGACCACTCAGCCACGTGTGAGTCTCTGACCTGAGACCACACTCTGCTCCGCATAGACATTAACCCAATCACTCTGTCACCATCTCCGCGATGCTTTGGTACCATGTGTCCAATCACCAACTGCGTTTGAATTGGCCAACTGAAACTTGTCTCAATTTTATGATGCAATTCTGCAAGCTCATTCAAGGATGCGTCTGGCTGTCTGTCAATGTCCGTTGGTGAAAATCTGTCCGCTCCCTGGCCTACGCTAGGCCTCATTTTTTGTGGCGCGTCCACTTGCATCTGAATCTAAAGCCAACGACGGATCCACGCGTGCTGCATTTCGAGCTTCACCCAAGGCTCTGTCTAGACCATCATAACTCAAAAGCGGTGGCGCCCATGTGCTGATCCACTTGGGTGCCTCGGCATGAATCATCTCATTCGGCGATGAGACAATCTTGCCCTCACTTGTTTTGTACTCTTGGGGCGGCAGTGGCTGTTCTTTGATTGACTTATGCAAACAACCGGCTGCCTCCTGCGACTCCGCCCATGTTCGAAACTTTTCCATTGATGCATGGAGAGCTCGAGCCTTGGATCTTTATTTGCTTTTCGCGTGAGAGCTGCAACCTCTTTGTCTATTGAATCGGGCTGATCTTTGATTGTGCGCAAAACTCTGATAACACTGTCGAAAGTCGGCCCCAGCTTTGCAAGTATCTGCGACGCTTTGTCAGGTATATTGTTGGCCAAACTATTGCAACACCCCAACAACTGCTCCACTTGTTTTTTCCCCATTCTTGCGTTCGCGATGCTTCTGCAAACCTGATGTGCTTGAATTCAACTGCGTCCACCAGTTGTCAACTTCGTCTTGGAATGGCTGTGCCTCTCCAAGCGTCGCTTCCCGTTGAACAACTGACTGATGAAAGCTGGCGCGCTCTGCTCTGCGCGCACCAGGTGGGGCCTTACACGAATGATGAGCGTACGTCGCATCCTCCAGCGCTGTGACTCGCGTGGCGATGTGGGCGCTGATGGAGCCAAGATTGCTTGAGCCAAAACGACTACCGACCCAGCCGAGAAAGTAGCCAGGGGGTGGGCACGCAGCTTCTGGGATAAATCCAACATTCTGGCGGCACCCCCTCCATGTCTGCTCGGGGATCTCGAAACTTGGTCTATCTCCCCGGGGGTCGGCCTGGCCGATTATAGGGGGGGGGGACTCATGAGATCAGCTTCAACCTCAAAGATTTCTTGCGAGAGCCAGTCATCTTCAGGCCATGCATCAAAATCTTCGTCTAATTCAAAACTAAATGCCGTGCCCCTCTCGTTCCCGTCCTGAGCTCGCCGGCGAGGCTCAGCTGACGGGGCGATTTCCACACGGTCCCCGAAAAGCTCAGAATGCACCTCGGCTCTCTGGGCTCGGGAGCGCGCTTGTTTCTGCTGACGCTGCGACCTCGCAAGAGCTGGCTTAGACCCTGGCACACCTGTGGCGAGAGGTCTTGTCTCTTGGGGAAGCTTCGCTGGCAATCTAAGGGTGCGAGTCTCCAACTGGGCCCCAGCACATCGGAGTTCTACAGACAGACCTATGTGGGGTTTCCACGGTACGCTAGCTACAGGTGACACAGACTTAATGAGGGCTCTGGCGGACTGGCTGCGGCTACTGGCGCGCGGCTTCTTCCTCCGTGCCCTGTGGCTGTTCTGCGGCCTCCGGGCTCTCATGAGCCGACTTCCCCCTCTCGTCGTTCCTCTTCGTGTCCCTCGTCTTTCTCGCCTTTCCTGGCCTCGTGGCCGGTCCGCTTGTCGTCCTCGTCGTCGTCGTCTCGTTTTCCTCCTCCCCACGTTCTCGCCGACTTGCCTTGGTTGTGCCGGCCTCGGTGCGACGCTGTAGCATCGAGGGGCCCCCTTCCCATCAGTTGGGAAGCTGGCGATTTCTTGTTTCAAGTGCGCATGGCCCACACAGCTCGGACACAACCACATGCCCCTGTCCAGAGGGCTCTGGCGGACTGGCTGCAAACCAGGTAGTCGATATGGGACCCTTTTTCTCCCGCAGAACAAGTGGTCTCGACTTGTGCTTGCACCACCTGCCCGCCTACGGCGGTCAAAAAGCCTGAGTGGGAAAGTGCCGGCGCTGGCATGTTAAAGCCACCTGCTACAATCCACGGCGCTCTGAGAGAATTCAACAACGCTCCGAGGTGGTGAAAACGCAACAAGTTCTCGCCAGTCTCTTAAATTGACGGGAAAGCGTGAAACATGAGAAGGACCAGCACGTAGCCTTGGAACATTATTTTGACATGAAACCGCCCCAACAAGCCTGGCCCTTTGCCTGGAGGCCTTGGCATTCTCAGGAGCTGCTAACTGACTGCACTGGAGGTGACCGTGGGCAAGCACCCATTCACCCCCTTTCATTTGATTTGCTAGATCTACCTTTACAAACTACTTCATTGGTCGAGCGGGCTTTCTTGGCTAACAGGCGGAGACTACTTTTGCGGGCTTTGGCATCCCACTTCCGAACCTCACTTGCTCCAACATGAATCTCCGCAAGACCGAATAACTGATATGATGATTTGTGCGATTCAATGAATCGCCAGCACTTGTCCCCCATGGCAGTTCCACTCGCGAAGAACAGCTTGCTGGTCACTTCCTCGTCGGCTGGCGCCGCCCCTGGAGTCTCTCCCTGAGACTCTGGCTCCTGCCGAGGCTGACCTTCTCTGTTCTCCGCGTCATCCTTTCAATGCGGCTCCTTAGCTCCCAGCGGGCCCTTGCCCTTGCCGCTGCCCATGGAACTCTGGTTCCGACCTTTTCCACCAGCACTACGAGCTTGGGTTTGAGCCGCGAACTTGGCTTCCGACAACTTCTGAGCCGTCTGCTTGACCTGCTCCTTCTGCGCCTCCTCTGCGACTGTGGCCTCGCCAGGCGGCTCCTTTGCAGCGCCGGCTGCCGTGCTGGACCCGGCCGCGGCGGACGTAGCGGCCGCCTCCATGGGAGGGGCCGTCTGCGTCGCTCCTCCGCCCTTGGGCGCGGTCGCTGGGTCCTGCTCAGGAGAGCTGCCATCAGCCTTGCGCTTCTTGATAGCTCGGCTGTTGGCCTTGTCGCGAAGCTCCGCACTCTCCGCGAGCCACGTCTCGATCTCTGCGTTGTAGCCCGTCACCCTGTCACGGAAGGCTGTCAATTCAGCCTGGATGGGGATCAGTCTGTCCTTCTCCTCCTGCTCGTACTCCTTGGTGTCCAGGTCCGCGCACATGCTCTCGTCCCACGTGATTCTTGTCGTTCTGGCTCTCCTCGCTCTGCGTCGTGACACCCTCGGTCATTGCCAAGGCTGCCGTCGCTTGCTGCTTGACCAGCGTCGCTTGGGCCAAAGTTTCGGCTGTCGCCTTTTCCTTGGCTTCAGCAACAGAAAGTGATTCACGTAGCCTGATCACGTTTGATACTGCTTGTCCATGCTTGAAATCTGCGTCCTTCCAGGCGCCCACTGCCTTGCGTAACGTCTCTGCTGCGCCCGCCGAAGCCGCCATGCCCTCTGAGGCCTGGCTGCTCTGCATGGCCGCGAGCTTCTGCTGGAGCGTGCTCTTCAGCGCGACGTCCGTCGTGGTCTGGATGGTGAGCTGCAGCGCCTCCATATTAGTGACGAGCTTGGCCTGGATGCCCTGTGGATCCTAAACATGACCTCTTTTGCCACTACATTTCGTACCCTCGTCCGCTGTCTTGGGCTTGTACAGCTTGACCTTCTTGTAGCACTCGCTGCACTGAAGATTGTTGGACACCGGGATACTGTTCCACTCGCATCGACTGTAATGATGGCACTTGGACCATCCTGTGGTCACGTTCGGTCCTTCCGTCACGAATTCGATCTGAGGTTCTGAACTCCAGACTTAGTCACCAATCAGCACGGTTTCAACTGGGATGTGCAGTGACTGGTGTGCCCCAAGCACCTACGCGCAGGTATTGGAGTCGGCTCCAGCAAAATGCTCGAGCCCAAGTTGGTTGAGGAGGAGGAGGAAGAGGAGGGGGAGGAGGAGCAGAAGGAGGAGGAGGAGGCGGAGGAGGAGGAGGAGGAGGGCGCCATCGACATGGAATGTGAGGGCCACAAGGTCCGCCGGCTCGACGCCCGGGTCGCCCGCGCCCGCCCCCTCACTCTTATCCGCAATTGCGGGGTGCTGCGTATATCTATATATATATATATACATACATATATATATATATATGCAAATGGGTTGTCCCCGCCCCCCCCCCAGGAGCGTCCCACACCTCCGGGGGCAACTCCCGGCACCGCGCCCTCGGGATTTCCAGGGAGGCCCCAAACGCCCAAGGACGGCCCAAAACGCCCCGAAGGAGCCCCCAGAACGCAAAAGGACGGCTCAAAAAGGTCCCAAGCAACCCAAAACAGACTGGGCCTCCAGGCTCCCAGGAGGCCCCCAAGAGGCCCTAAGAAAGCTCCGACAGGCGTCCTGGGAGCGCCCGAAGAGGCCAACATCGTTGAGTTTCATTTGTTCTTTTCAAGTTTTTGGCTTTCTTGCCTTTTCGAGCTTTCAACGCTGACGCTGTCTTGGCACTCTCTTGGGTCGTCTTCGTGTCCTCTTGGCTGCTCTTGAAACCACAGTAAAAATCGAGACCCCATGAGTTCATCCGTCCAGTCTAGCTAGAACGTCAGCGAGCGCGCCAAGAAAGAGACAAAAGAGAGGACCTGTCCAAGCCTTTCGAGCGCTTTGCCTCAAGATGCCTCCAAGGTTCTCGCAAAGGCTCCCGAGGCGCCCCCCAGATGCCTTCAGAGACTCCCGGGAGGCGCCCAGGAGGCACCAAGAGTTTCCCTAGAGGCCCCGAAAGACTCCCAAGAAGCTGCCAAAAGTCCCCCAGAGGCGTCCCAACAGTCCACGGCCTGTATCCCGGAAGCTTCTGACCCACGGCCCAGGCATGGCAAGTTGAACAAAAAGGTTGTTTCAGAATTCTTGTTGTTAGTCAAACTTATCTTTTGCATAGTTTTGCACAACAGACCGTAATGAATGCTCCCGTCACCACCGAAGAAAGATCCCAGGAAGCCTTCGAAGGCCCCACCCAAAGGAATGTGTTGATTGTGTTGTTTCCGCAGTTCCCTTTCTACACGCTTCTGAGGCTTGCGCAGGGACACCAATAATGTCGTCAGATGCACAAGGTATTTCAATACTTGAGATTCCATGCGTCAGCCCGTCGAGCCTAGCCAGAACTCGAGAGCGCGCGAAGCGGGCACGATGGTTCTAGTTCATATGTATGTATGTATAGATATGTATGTATGTATCGACATTTCGGCGAGAACTGAGTTCATGTTCATCTTCAGCTTCTTGTTTGGCTTGGTTTCTTCTGGGTTGACCACTGTCATCGTTAATTCTTCGATTGAAGGTGAACTGCTGAAACCCGCTGCACTTAGGCCGTGGGGCGCCCAAGCCGAGGGAGGAGGAGGAGGAGAAGGACGATAATAAGGGGAGGAAGAGGAGGAGGAGGAGGAGGAGGAGGAGGAGGAGGAGGAGGAGGGGGAGGAGGAGGGGGAGGGGGACGAGGGAGGGGGAGGAGGACGAGGAGGAGGAGGAGGAGGCGGAGGAGGAGGAGGAGGAGTGCTCGCGCCACATTCGACATCTCATCCCTCCCTCCCATCTCTTCCCATTGCGTTGTGTTTTGTCTACCTGCGGACGCGTGTCGTAGCCGACAAGGGGCTCAAACAAAAAGACCCCTTATCGTGTTTTACGTAACCGAAGAAGGGGAGCTGCGCACATGAAGGGGGAGGGGGAGGTGGATGAGCGTCAGGAACAGGAAGAGGAACAGGATGAAGATGTAGAAGGAGGAGGACGAGGGGGGACAGCAGCAGCAGGAACTGGAGTTGGAGGAGCGGGTGGAGAAGAAGAACTATGGGAAGGTGGAGGAGGGGAAATGAGGGGGGCGACAACGATGAAAAAGGATTCGGATCAAACAAATGGCCCGCGCTGGGGCTAGAACGCCATTCTGAACGACGGGACCACAGCGCCGATCCGAAAAGGAGGTCCACGCTGCAGCAGGAACACTATCTCGAGGCACCGAGGCACACGACAAACCATGTGATATCCTGCGTGCAGAAGAAAAGCAGCACGCGGAGAGAACCGGCGATCTTCTGGACGGAGTCAGGGGAGAGAGGAGAGCAGTATTCACAACGTGTTAATGTTGAGGAGGGGCAGGAGAGGATGAGTGCAGGAAGGAGGAGGAGGAGCAGGAGGAGGAGGCGGAGGAGGAGGAGGAGGTGGAGCAGAGGAGGAGGAAGAGGGGAGTGGAGGAGGAAGAGGAGCGCGCCGAGGCTGGAGCGCACCAGCCGCAAGCGCGACTTGGAGCGCAAGGCCGCCCTGCCGCCGCCGCCCCCCCTGCACCGGGCGAGAAGCGGGCATTGGCAAGTTCCAATTGCGTCTTACTGCAGGGTCTGGCTTGCTCCCCAGACATGCTCGCAACGTGAAAACCTCGCGAAGGAGGGTTTTTGGCTGTTTTCGGCCTCCGGGGGCTCTCGCTGGGCCCTGGGACTCCGCGGATCCACGATGTGAAAAATCGCAGCGTCGGGATCTGGGGATGAGAATATATTCGGATGAAGACAAAGAGATCGCGTCACTGGCAAACTCACTTGCAGGGCATGTCTCCCCCCCCCTTCCGCGGCCTTTTCGAGCCTACTTAGCGCTAGGCCGAAAAGTCGTTCAAGTGAGCCCCGGCTTGCGTAAAGACCAGATTCCATTTCGGGCGCCCAGGTGTTTTCAGGCGACCATTTTTTGCGGGCACCAATTCGATTGCGAAGGCCTTACGGCCGGTGGCGACGACGACGACGACGACGCTGATGTGAGCCCGAGTCCTCAGGGGTGCTTCTTGGGGTCTCTTGGGGAGGCTCTCGGTGGTCTCCGGGGAGGAATTTTGGAGTCTCTTCGGCACGTCTGTCGAACGCTCGAAATGTCCGTTCGGGTTCCCCGTCAAGGCACGCTTTTGGAGCCGTCTTGGGGGCCACTTAGGCTGTCTTGGAGGCGTTTTGAGCTGTCTTGGGGTTCTCTTGGGATGTTTTGGAGCGCTCTTGGAAGCCTCTTCGGGCGATCTTGAGGGCCACTTCGGCCGTCTTGGAGCGGCGGCAAACGGAACAGGCGCGAACGCCCAAATCTGTCAAAAGCATAAGAACAAGTCAATGAGTTGTACCTCTTGGGGCCCTCTTGGGAGTGCCTTTGGAGGCTTCTTGGGGCCTCTTGGAGGACTCCTGGGCAGTCTCGGAGCGTGACGGCGTTTCGGAGAGCGTTTGGCGAGTGGGGGCCCTCTTGGACCGTCTCGGCAGCCTCTTGGGGCACTCTTGCCTTGTTCTGGTACTTTTTGCAGCCCTGGGACCCGCAGGGGGTGATGCGTATCTGACCCCCCCCCCCCTGGATGTGCAAAATTGCCCGACGATGGCGTCACCTTTTGGCGCTGTCGCACCAACACCTCCCTCTATCTCTCCTTCTCTCTCTCTCTTTTTCTCTCTCTCTCTCTCTCTTTGTTTCTCTATGTCTGTCTCTCTCTCTCTCTCTTTCTCTCTCTCTCTCTCTCTCAGCCAGTGTCGAGCACGCAAGACCACATGCAAGCCTGTCGGGCTCGGATCGCCCGCGGGACCGGTTTTGGCGCCACCTAGATGCCCGTCGCCAGCGGGACCAGTTTTGGCGTTACCGAGAAAGGCCCGTCGCCCGCGGGACTGGTTTTGTCGTTACCTTGAGGCCCGTCGCCCGCGGGACCGGTTTTGGCGTTACCTAGAAAGGCCCGTCGCCCGTGGGACAGGTTTTGACGGTACCCAGGCTGCTACGCCTGTTTATATTCAGCTTCATCCATGTCCGGGCCACGGAAAGTCCGGGACAAATCGGGTGTGAAATTGTCACGGAACCCGTTTGCAGCATGTCGTTGCTAGCAAGCGCGCCTCGCGACCCTACACGGGGAAGGTCAATTATCCAAGCGCCTCGCGACCCTACGCGGGCATGCGGCGGCCCGCGACGATGACGGCGGCCGCGGCCGGGCGCGACCGCGCGGAGGGAGGGAAAGGGAAGGGTGGGAATAGAGAGGGAGAGTGAAGGGTGAAGACAATTTTTCAACAATTCGACGGCGTCGCGATCATCTGGCCATGGTCACGCGGATACCCCCGCGGGTGCTCAACTGAACATTCGGTTGGTCAAGAAGGCCAAACATCGTGAACAGGAAGAAAATGGGGGAGCTGAGGAGGGGGGGGATAAGCGCCCGCGGAGATATGCGCGACCAAACTCAGGGACTTCTACTCTGCAGCAGGCAGTGGGGCCATGCACAAACGCGTCGGGATTACGAGCAATGACTGGTTTGTTGTAACAAAAACACACGCGCACGCACACGCACACGCACACACACACACACACACACACACACACACACACACACACACACACACACACACACACACACACACACACACACGCTCACGCACACGCACACGCACACGCACACGCACACGCACACGCACACGCACACCCACACACACACACACACAACACACACACACACGCACGCGCGCGCACGCACGCACGCACGCACGCACAGAGACAACACTGACGCGTTCTTTTGGACGCCGCGGTAATATCAGTGGGAGCGCAAAGACATGCCAAGCGCCCCATGGGCTTGGCAATCATCATGCGACAATTCTATGTTCCGTGCGAACCGCCCTCCATCAATGCAGTTGCGGGAGCAGCGGTGCCCTCTGTTGAACCGATTTATTTGTGCAACAAAACACATTAATGGGGGTGGAGGAGGGGGGGAAGGAAGAGGAAGAGGAGGAGGACAATAAGGAAGAACACGACGTGGAGAGGGGGAACACCGAGCCACCGCAAGCAACGCTGCGCCGTGAATTTAGGGCGCCGCCGCTGTTAGGCACGCGTGCGTTCCAACGTTCGTAAGGGCGTGCTCGCATGGATATGTGCGTGACTGCGTCCAGCAGCTGGCGTCGCGCGCGGCTGGCGGTGGAGAGGGGGGGGGAAGAGGGGGGAGGGGGGAGGGGGGCCGAAAACGTTGCAGTCTGATACTGCGCCCAGATATATTATAATTCACTGTCTCGCACAATTTCCGCGCACTGACTGAGAACAAACAGGGGGGAGGGAGGGGGGGGGGGAGGAGGGGGAGGGGGAGGAAGCCAAGGAAGTGGAGGGTTGATCTGAACAAACGACACGTCACGACGACGCGCGCGGCTCAAGAGGAAAAGGGGGCGGATGATAGGGGGGGGGACGCGCTTCCCTTGAGCGTGGCGCATGTCAGAATCAGAACGCGTCCACATTGATTGAGCTTGCCAACCGTTGCACGTGCGCCTTTTACACACATACATACGCCGTACATTTACATATGTATATACATACGCCGGTGCACATACATAATTTATGCATGCATACGTAGTACACATATACGTACATGTACAAACATACATGTGTGCGTTTGTATTCATACGTTTATACACGCACACACATATATTTGGGTCCAACACCAAACGTTACATATAACACATAACACTTGGATGCGCCAACACAAATTAGTTAACACTTGGAGACCCCAACACGCAAACAACAAACCGGAACCCGGAACATGTCAAGGACCTCTGGGTAGGGGAAGGGAAGCCTGCAAAGAACAGAGATTTTGATTGCATTGTGAAGGCGGGGACAGCTCTGCCTATCAGGAAGCTCGTTCCCGAGATCTTATTGAGGTTGAGGAACCGCGCTCGCCGTCTCTCCTGGCCCCTCCTTTTTCACCCTCTTGCTTTGCCCCAGTATGAGAAGATGTTGAAAGCTGCGGCCCGCTCTGCGGGCGCGGGTGATCTCTTGTCCGCGCCGCGTCCGTTGCGCCGCAGGGGGCCGTCGCACGACGCTTTGAACGGCGCGCGGCCCATCGAGGCCATCCAGCAGAGGGGTCGCTGGCGTGCAAAAGAGAGCGTTCGGATCTACGAAAACCACGGCTCGGCACTGCGAGAGCGCTCGAAGCTCACTTCAGAACAGATCGAGCGCGCCCGTTCTTTTACTGAGAGCCGTGCGCGCGACATCCTTCGGCGCGTGTGCGCGTGACCTCGCTCGTCTCCTGCTGCGGCGTGTTCCTTTCCCACCCACCCTCCCCAGGGCATTTGTATATGGGGATGGGACACGAGTTTTGTGTGATGTGCGACTTCTTCGGAGTGGGGTTGAATGCGCTGCCCAGCCGTGGGCCGAGCCTTTGTTGAGAACCATCCGTGGATGCCACGGCGCTTGCAGCTCAGGGTTTTTGTGAGGTTGTGAAAAATGTGCCGGAATCCAAAGTGCTGTCGCTCGTCTCCGCGACCCCTGGGGTGGCCACGCCATTGAAGTAGGAAGCTTTGTCCATTCCGCACCGCACTGCGCAACAGTACCTACGTTTGTTATATCCTCCCGGCCCGTACCGGTGATGTCACCACGTACTTGCAGTACATAGTCCTATCCCACTAGCTCGAGGAGGGTGAGCATGACGAGTCGTGATACGAACGAGCATGAGACTCAGCCAGCATTGGCCCACAGGCCAGCTGATCTACCTCTGTGTAGATCGGACATGGCTGCTGACCTGGACCCCCCCCAGCGGGGGAGGGATCAAGTGGAAGGTGTTTCCCTTGGGTTCGATTACGACATTGCGAGGTTTTTCTTTCTCTGACAGATTTGAGGCGGGTACAGGGAAAGGTGACGACGCAGACGACAAACCCCTCGCACACGCCGACAAGGTCGGCGGATTTGTTGTCGGGCGCCGAATTGTTTTCGGGCGCCGATTTGGTTTCGGGCGCCCAGTTGTTTTCGGGCGACCATTAGTTTCTGGATGCCCATCCGTTTTCGGGCGCCCATTTGTTTTCGGGCGCCGATTTGTTTTAGGCGCCCATTTGTTTTAGGGCGCCCTTGCTGGCCCTCCTTGCCATCCGAGCCTTTTTCGCCTTCCGTTTCTCTTTCAAATACCCTCCGAGCCCCCCTCGCCTTCTTAGCTCTCCGGCCCTTGAGCCCAGCCCTCCGAGCCTTTTTTCTGAGGGGTCTTCTGTTGCTCTCGTAGCCCTCCTAACCCTACAGCCGTCCGGAACGGATCCGCCTGGGTCGGCATAGTCCACCCGAATCGAGAAGCCGATCCGCTGGATCGGATCCGCTTGTCGACGGGACAGGCCCGATCCCACGGATCCGAATCGAGATCGGGAGCGGGCGCCTGATCCAATCGCGGATCGCGTTCTCGTGCGGGCGCGGCTCACGGGTCGGAGTCCGGATCAGCACCGTCGGATCAGGATCCAGGTCGGACCCCAGATCGTCCCGGATCGAAGGGAGGTTTCTAACATGACGAGGTTGAGTTGGTAGGGGCATCCGCAGTGCTGGCGGCGCGCCAGATGACCCATTCGCGCCAGTGGGCGGTCGCGAAATGGACAACGGGGCAGGCGTCGTCAAGCAAGGCTGCCACGCGGTTGACCAGAGCGAGATGAGCGGTTGTCGAGGCTGACGACGCTGCCGCCCCAGTCGCCGCGCTAGCGACAGCCTTCTGCTTGAGCGGGGGAGCGTCGGCGGGGCCGGAGGCACCACTGCAGACCGTGGCCGGGACTTGGCGTCCGGGGCCGGATCGCGCCGATTGGGCGCCAGGGCCCATGATCGTCCGCTGACGCATGCGGCGGGGCGATGCCAGATGGCTGCGAGTGGCCTGCGGCGCTGGGCTTGGCGCTGGCTGCCTCCCTTTGTCTCGGGAGCGGATCCAAGGGGCCCGAGAGTTTTGGGGAGCGACGGCAGCCATCCGGAACCTGGCAACGGAGGGCCCGCACCCGAGGGAGCCAGGGACTCACCGGCGCGGGGCCCGCTGCGGCTGGGATCGCGACCGATGGCACCGCGGGGCGGCGGCCCGGAGGGAGCGCGTCTGGAGCTTGCGCCCTTTTGCACGCGTCTCTGGAGCGGGGAGCGCGCTGCCGTCGCTCAGGCGGGCTGGCTGGGGCGGGAGGCGGGGCTGTCGGGCAAGGCTGCACACGAGGGTGGGACCGCACGCGTCGAGTGAGCGTAACAGCCGCGTCGTGCGAGGTGTTCGCCGGCTCTGCGCGCGGTCGGGGAGTGGCCTCCCGCGGGGGGGCGGAGCGCCGATGGCGCTGGGGCACCGCTGGGAGACTGGGGCGGCCTGATCCTGCCATACCCAGAGGGTATCCGAGCTCATGCATCAAGAAGAACACAACAAATACGCTCGAGCTTAGTTTGATAGTTTCTAGTGTCCTACATCTACATATAGTTGCATCCTTTTGAGCCCAAGCGAAATTTTATAATAGGCCCAAGGCTCGGGGGGGGTTCTCCGCTCCGGAGGTTTCCGCACTGGAGGCTTCTTTTGAGGTCGGGGCTCGGGGGGAGGGTCGCACCGGAGGCTTCGCACACACACGCACACACACACACACACACTGCTCCTCCAGCCTCCAGCCGCGAGGTGGAGGCACGGTCGCGTAAGCTGAGGCGGGACACGCTTAGCATCAATTCCACTTGGCGTTGCAGATGGGGGGGCTGCGCCACGCGCACACACACACATACCCACACGCACGCACGCACGAACGCACGCACACACAGAAAAACAAGGCCTCATCCGCGCCCCCCGCCCCCCTTTCCAGCCCCGTGCGCCGGGCCCTGCTGGAGGTGATCATGGCCGGGCGCTTCCACGAGAGGCTTCGCTCCGCGCCGCCCGCCCCGCCCTGCGCCCCCCTCCCCCTTTGCGGCGCCTCTGCCCGCGCGGCGAGGAGCACCCACATCCTCTGACATGTTGTCGTTGCTAAAAAATCGCGACGCAGGGTTTGCGTCAAGTCTTCACGTTTCACGCATCCCCACCAGCCCGTTCAGATATGTTGCCCGTGAGAGCTGGGGGTAAAAGGGACGGCGAGACAAATATAGTGAAACAGCGCGGGCGACCAGGATAAGCAGAGAGATCTCTGGGAGCAAGGTGGTGGCCTTGGAGGGCCTCTTCGGGCCAACCCTGGGGCCCGCGGGGGGGCGAAAGGAGGAGGAGGAGGAGGAGGAGGCAACCCCCTCTTGGGGCCCTCGTGGGACGTTCTTGAAGCGCTCCTGGGCTCTGATTTGGCTGTGTTGAAGAGTCTTGGGGCAATCTTGGGGCCCTCCTGGGAGTTTGAAGGAATTCGGCATCTTGGGGTGGTCCTGAGGGGCCTCCGAGAGCACTTGGAGCCGTGTCGTGGCCCTCGTCGGATCTCTTGGAGGTATGTCCGAAGCTATCTTGAATCATCTTGAGCCGCCTTGGAGGCCAGCTTGGAGAATCGGAGGCCCTCTTGGAGCCATCTTAAGCGAAAGACCTCGCGGCCCCGGCCCGGCCAAAAAACCTCAGGGAGGGAAGGGAGAAGGAGGGTACCCCTCCCCGAGGGGAAAGAGGGCTTCGGAAGAGGAGAGAAAGAACTTGTCAGACCACCTTAGCCCAAATTATTGGCCGGATTTTCGGCCTCTGGGGGCTCACACTGGACCTCGGGACTATGACAAAACGACTCAGGATGAAAAGCCGGTCCTTGGGAAGAGGTCCAGACCACCTGGGGGCCATTGTGTGAAAAAAACTCGACGGAGGATGTCTGTGTCCGCGGCCTCGCGGTCTGGACTCCTCGGCCACGACCCCATACAGGATGGCTTCCCGCCCCTCCAGCTGACCTTCTCCCCGCCCCAGGCTCCCTGGTTGTCGCAAGACCAGGGCCCTGGGTGGTCTAACGTCAAAGAGCGACAAGCGACAGAAGATAGTTGCCAGGGATTTGCTCCAGGGCTCTGGGGGCCGCGCAGGAAAATGAGCACGACGTCGTAAGTCCGGGTCTTCACCCCCCCCCTTCATTCTTCCAGTTGGCTTTTGTCCTGCCTATGTTTGCTCCCTGCCTTTTCTCATCCCTCCTGTTCCTCGTTTTCTCATGTCCCCACCGCCCTCCTCTAACTGGTCCAGCGCTCCCCTCCCTCTCTCATTCCTCTGAGGCAAGAGCGGGTGAGCAGTACCACGTCGTTCTCGTCCAGAGTGACACTACACGCATTGGAGCATCGCTTATCTCGCGGACGAGCAGTGGAGAAGTGCCAGCCGAAACACCGCCCCAGCCCGAAGGAAAGGCATCGGCAAACCGGTTTTCCCCCTCCTCTCTCCCCATCGCGTCCTGTCTCCGCATTCTGCTCCGCACCTCCGCAGTGCGTTCGAGGAGGTCTGTTCGGCAGTGCTGCGCTCGCCTTGCCGAGCTTCGTGGTTGCTGCGGTGGCCGCTCCCACCTGTCTCTCCCTATATAAGACGTCCCTTGGCGAATGTAGATGAAGCGTCCGAGACGGGGACGCATACACATCGCCGCCTGGGGGACCTAATGTGCATCTTTGCCCCGCAAGGCATGCTCTTTCAGGTGCTTCCTCTCAAGAGGCAGGGGACAGCTCATCGTGCACAGCGACCTGACTCGGTCAGCATGTTGGCGCGATCTCTCTTGGTGGCCTCCGGGGGCCTTTGGACGTCCTCGTGCCCACCTCCCCTTCCTCCGATCAGAAATTTGCTCAAAACTGGTCCCCTGATCCCTCCTGATGTCCATCTTGGCCAATTTTTCGAGCTTCGTCCAGCTGGGGCGACGAGGGCCTTCACAAGCGATCCAAAACCTTCAACATCACGATGTCGACGGCGTCATCCTCCTCTCCCCACTCCCCACCCCCAGAAACGGCCACTACATCAAAAAGCATGCAGCATCGAATATCGGTGCCCCCCCCTTCTCCTCCTCCTCCTCTTCCTCCTCCTCCTCCTCCTCCTCCTCCTCTAGACACGATTTGGGGGCCGCTGTATCGACGATTGGAGGTCGCCGCTCAGGAGTCTCTGAGCCTTCCCGCTCTCAGCAGTGGCACGTGGTGTGCACCGTGCTGGGCCCGCAAGCAGGCCATTGTGCAATATTATCACGAGCTTGCGTCCGCCGCGCCAGCATCGAATCCTCCCCTTACCTCAACGCACCTCCGTGTTGCCCAACAGCGGGCGCGCGGTGCCCTGCGCGCTGCGTTCGCACTGAATCGTCGACCGCGGATGCAGGGAGTGTATCAGCGCTCCCTTGCCGGCGACGCTTATCCTGACCAGTTGCAGTTGCTAATTGGTCGGCGATTGCGCGCATGGTTTTCTTGTCCGACCCCCATCCGGCTCAGGGAGCGGTGGGATTTGGTGCGGGACATCTTGAGCCGGGCTCCACCCATGGTGCGATGGCCGTACCTCAAAACGATTGCGGGGGGATGGACGACCACTCATCGCTTGCACGTCACGGACATCAAGTGGAGCTGCATTATCGGGTGCCCTCAACCCGATCGCATTGCACACTATTTGACGTGCCCCCGCCTCACCCATCTCGTTTGTCGTCCTCGAGCTGTCGTCTCGTCGTGCCCACTCCTCCGCCTCGGGCTTGGCCTTCCTGTGCAATATCCCGCGTGTGACCTCACCCGGGAAAATGCCATTTTAGCTACTGCCCTCAGCTTCTATATATACCACGTGGCCAAAGATATGGCCTCTCATCAAGACGGGCGCCCTTTAACTCTGCCCCAACAGCTAGATGCCCTCCAAGCGGCGCTAGCAAAGATGCCCAACAATTACTCGATTCTTCTGCCGCCGCCTGGATCGGCTAAGCCTTACCCCTGGCTGAAGCCCACGAGGCGCTGAGTGCCGTGAGACCTGTGGACTCGTGGGGTACTGGCGCTCCTCCTCCTCCTCCTCCTCCCCCTCCTCCCTTTCCCTCCCCATCCTCTCCACCACCCCTCCTCCACACCCATCATCATCAAAGGTCGCCGCTTGGGCTCGAATTGATGACGCAGCGGCCTCCGTAGCACGCGCCATCGAACCCAAACGCATCCAGCAGAGGGCCTGGCACTGCATGACTTCGCGCGGGGATAACGCGCTGCGGACTGTGCTCCACACGGAGCTGGAAACCCGCCATGGCGAATCGACAGCGGCGGATGCAGCACGTCGTGGCCCCACGCGTAGGCGGGCGGCGATCACGAGCTCAGGCGCACCGTGATCGGCCACGACGGCGCCACTTCTGGCTTGGTGCTGCCACTGGCCTTCCGCCAGGATTTGAATTTCGAGAAGAAGCCTGGTCAGTTCTACGACACGCAGATCTCCATGCTGACCTACTGCATACCGCCGTCGTGCCCGACGAGGTGCCAGAGCCCACGCCCAAGCAGGGCCCCACCCCCAAGGAGAGCTTGCACGAGAGGGAACGGTCCAACACGCACCAGCCGCTGTGGATGCGCAATCCCGAGGACGTCACCTGCGAAGAACACTCAGTCCTCTATAAGACTATATCCAAAGACCGGGAGGACCATCTTGTTGTGTGGCAATCGTGCACCGAGGGACACATCGACCTCAATGTGTTGCGATTTGTGCCCCAGCGGCCCCCGAATGATTTGCTCGAGATCACGAACAAGCGCAACAGCATCACATTCTACGTGCGAGGCTCTTTCGTGCTGGACGACTTCGAAGAGTTGATGCCCGCGTGACTAGACTTCATCACGGGTGTGGCGGAATCTGCGGACCTGCCACCAAACATGTACCACGATACCGTTGCCTCATGGCAGCATCCTGCGCGTGTTGAAGGAGCACCTCGTCATAAAATATCGGGACATGTACGCCGGGCTGGCCGGAACGAGCGACTTTTACCAGAGGTTGTGGGGATTATCTGGCACTTACTTCAAGATGTTTGCGCATGAAGATTCGACCCACCGCATCAATGACGAGGAAGTGATGTGCTACCACTGGCTACTACACCTCGACACCAGGGGACGAGATCAGCCTTCCGAAGCGGCCCGGGATTATCGATACCTGCTACGCTGGTACGGATGTTTTTCCCAGGGCCGATTCCGTCGATGAGTTTACCCCGGTTGTCATTCACGACGTCATTAACCAGGCCTTCGCTACCGACATGACCCGCCGCACAGGCACCACCGAGGAGATCGTATGCTTGGCCGTTGAGCGCGCGTACGACGCCACCCTCTTTCACCCCTTCTGGGAACACGGCCCGCCGATGGCTGTCAACGGTGCTGTTATTGCCGACCATTGCCTCGACCCCTGCTCGCTGCATGGCCATGCCTGGCTCGATCCCTGAAACAGCACTCCTATACCGTGGCCCCCCTCGCGAGGTATACCGAGAGACCTTGGCCTCTCCGCGACAAGACTCTTCACCCCGACAGATCGATGTATATCTCAGTGGCTCTGATGTCGAGAAACAACTTCCATCATCCCAGCACCTTCATCTTCAGTACCGTCACCACAGCAATATCATCACCATCGCCGGCATCATCATCATCGTGATCGTCATTATCATCATCATTCTGAGCGGCACTGTGATCATCATCAGCACGGTCTCATCATCATTTCACCATCATCATCATCATCGGACTCACCATTATCATGATCAGCATCGGACTCATCAGCATCATCATTTCATCATCATCATCCCCAACACATTCCCCATGCAATTGGCATCACCACCATCACCATCAGCATCTTCACTTTTATCGTCAACGTCACCATCATCATCATCGTCGTCATCGTCATTATCTGCATGATCACCACCATCACCATCCCATTCCTACCCCTCCCCTCTCTCGCCTCCTCGTCCCTCGCCCTGTCTGCCCCCGCGCCCCCGTTCCCCCCCTTCTCCCCACCCCCTCCTACACTCCCTCCTCTCCCCCCCATGCCCTCCAATCCCCCCTCCTCCCTTTCTCTTCCACCTCCTCCTTTTCCTCAACCCTTGTTTCCTTTATGCAGCTCCGCCCTGTCGCACCCCGAGACGCGTCGCTAAGTAGGGCGGGCCGGACGTATCGCCTGAGGCATTCTCACCACTGTTGACCCTGAGCATCGACATTCGCGACAATAACTACCATGGAGCACATGCCATTGTGAAAATAGGACTCTCGCTGTAGCGGTGCACGCATGTGTTCAAACGTTGCAACACATACAGACATGGAACACCGGTGGTTTTCAACATTGGGCGGCTCTCGCCGTAGCGCCGAGCACGTTAGTCTTAGCATGTTGCATCATTCACAAGGGAGGAGGGAAGATTTCGTTCAGAATGTGGACTTCGCCGTAGCACCTCGCACATTTGCTTGGATTTCGTTTGCGGCAATTCTACAGATGGATTACCAGTGTGGTACAACATTGGACTCGCCTTAGAACCGCGCACACTCGTCCTCCAAAGCTGGGATGGAAGGTGGCTCCTTGTCTGAATGGGGCTCTCTTCCGGTTTCTTCCTGAAGTTTTATTGCCCGCAACTCAAACGGATGGAGGGCGATCCAAGGGGGTGGGTCTCGCTAGACACATCGTGGAATTGCGTGGAATCCACGATCACGCGCAAGAAGGATGCAAGGCAGTTTCTGTTCAAAACGGCTTTTTCCTGCATTGCAGGCCCAAAAGAAGCTGGTCTTTCAAGGGGGCGCTCTTTCTAGTGAACCAGAAGGCTTCTAAGGACCTTTGACGTGGGGACCTGGGAAGGGAGGGTGTATTGCAGCATCGCTGGCGCATGTTGACTTTGCAATCGTCATTTCGATGTTCGGTATATTGTCTGGTCCCTGCTGCTGCTGTTGCTCGCCCTGACCCCATCACGCCTCATAACCATTTGGTTATGAAGGGCCCCCATTTCATCTGCTACGCAGACATACCTACTGACTGTGAGCGGGACGGATTCGGAGTACCTAGAACAATCACTTAGTCACCCAACGCCAACGTGCGCGGTGCATTGGCCAGCGGAGCTTGTATCGTCCGAGCTACCTCTCAAAAGAGCCCGCCTGGAGCCAGCAGGACCTTGATTGGATACTCGTGCTGAGTCGGACCAGAATCCGAAAATGTATCGCACGACGGCTGCCCAAGGGTCCGTTGACGCCACCAGCTCTCGCGGCTCAGCCGCACCACGCCGACGCTACTGGGGACCTCGGCGGCCATACCGTGGACGCCACGCAGCGGCCGCCGCTACCACAGCTGACGATGGCGACGAAGCCCTGGAAGACAACGATTGGCCCGATGAGGACGCTGGACAATGGCTTCAGGGAGGCGCAGGCGACGGGGAGGACCCCGAGGAAAATGAACATCCCAAGGTCTTCCCCAGTTCGGCGGAGTTTCGGCGGCGTCGAGGTGAGCGCAAAAAATGGCGAGGAGGACCTTGCCCTGAGCCGCCTCCTCTGGAGGCCAGGTTTCAGTTGGTGGGTGTACAAACAGCCGCGTCAATACCAGAAGTGGGTTCGGAGAGCTCAGACGTGGAAGGCCCGGGCGCGGCATTACAAGACTTTGGCCGAGCTCGCCTTGGAAGTGGCAGACGCTATCATGGGAGAGGGTGCCGACATGATCGAGTCGCTGGAGTTAACGAGACTCTACTCTTTAGGCGGCATCGACCTGATTCTGAACTCTCTGTCCGTGTTCGACCAGCAGCAGATCTTCCAAGTGGGTGATCCGATTGAAAAGCATGAGGAGGCGGAGCGACTTCCTTCAGAGCTGCTGACCGCCTATGTCGCCCACTTCAAACATATGTAGATGAGACTGAAGCAAGCCAAGTTGCCAGCACAAGCGGGACAGTTCTGTGCATTCAAGTTGCTTCGAAGCGCGTTTCTTCCCCCCGAGGACCGACGAAACTTGATGCTGGCCACCGGTAGCGAGTGCGAGTTCGAAATCTTCGTCCAGGCCACGAGCGTGCATAGGCCGTCTACGGCGCCCAATTGGGCGCCCCGGCCCGCAGGATAGCGCGCAAAAGGCTTGCCGAGGCAGCCCCGGCAGAGCAGGGACGCGACGTTGGACAGCGAGAAGGCAAGGGCAAGGGCAATGGCCGAGCTCCTCGGCCGCCGAAGCCACCGCGCGTCGGCGAGGCCGACATCGACGACGACAGCGAGTTCGAGGATGAGAACGACCTGGACGCAGCTGAGGCGAACTAGTCGCACCTCGACGAGCACGACGAAACCGTGGCCACGCAGGAAGTAGCCGACGCAGCCGACGCACTGGCAGTCACGAGTGACACGTTGAAGAAGCTGCCCTTCGGCCGCGGCTGGGTGGGGCGGACGCCGCCGCCCAAGACAGGCGACCGCAGCGCGCCCTTCAGGCCGCCAGCTGGGCGCGGTTCGTCATCCTCGGCCCCGCCAAGATCGGCGACGGCCCCGGCATCGGGGCCCTCGACGGCGGCGCTCCCGCAGGGAGGCATGGTTGCGCCTCCTTCCGGGGCGTCGTTCTCAGGCAGTACCCGAGGAACGTTTGCGGCGTCTGTCCCAGGTGATTCCAGATCGGCAGCCCCGTCCAAGCCCAGGCCCCGCCCTCCTCGGCCGCGCGCGAGCTACCGGGACATTCGCGACAGGCCCCGCGCCATCCACGAGGCCGCGGAGGAGGGTGAGCCCGACCCAGATGAGTCCGAGGATGAGCACGCGGCCCACCGCGAGCAGCGTGACGCCCTGGTCAAGCGCGTCTCGCCCGACGAGTTGCGGCTGCGAGCGGCCCTCAAGAGCAGGGTGGCCAACGTCGTGCAGGGAGGTTCTCGCGCGCGGTTTCCGCCGACGCCGGAAGCGCGATACCTTCGGGCTCTCGCGAGTTACACGCTGCGAGGGAGGAGATGGAGCGCGCAACTCATCAGGTCGACGTCGCATGGCGCGTCCGGACCCCTCTCCACGTTTACTTTCATCGAGGACCCCCCAAGGTTCCACGTCGTCATCGATGCCGTTCGCCAGCGCAACGTCGAGTGTCTCGGGAAGCTCCTGGAGCTTATTGCTGGGTTTGGTGTCAGTCTCTGGGGGGCTGCCAGATGAGAGAGATTCCGAACTGGGGTTAACAAGGCAGTGAGTAAGTCCGCGGTGTACTTCGCGATCTGTCTGGGACATCAGGTGCCCCTTGCACGTCGGGCCCCCGCTCTGAACGCGACCCCTAAGTTGCCCATCTTGGAGCCCCTGCCCGCGCAGAAGTTCCCGGGCCTCCAGCTGGGCATTGTGGGTGAAAGGTTTCGCTTCACCAGGGTCAAGTTGCGCGATGTGCCTCTAGAGGTCGCCCCGAGTGGCCACTCGCCCCCGAGCGCCGATTCTCGGTTGGAGGGCGCGGGCCCCCCGCGGGGCACCGAGGCCTGGAGGCCCGCCCCATTTGGCGGCGCCCACGGGCCCCCGCGGTCCCCCGAAGAGCCCGCGCCCATCTCCGGAGACAGATCTGCCCGAGCAGATCGTCGACCTATTTTGTTTTCGCGGGCGGCCTTGCGCGCCCGCGCATATTCCCGTCTCGATCTGGCCCAGGCGCGCGAAGTCCTGCCCTCCGCGCTCGGGCGCAAGAACCTCGCCTCCGAGGTTCCGTTCGAGGGCGCCCCGGGCCGCGCGACGGACGCAGCGGAAGTTCATGGGGGAGGCGCCAGAGGACCGGTTGTCAGAGGGCGCCCTGGCGATCAACGCGTGGAAGATGCTGGCGGAGCTGATCCCGACTCGCCCGGCGCGCGTCGACGGCCGTCGCCGCGAGCAGATCCGCCAGAACCTCAAGATGCCCAACCGCGCGACGGGCCGCCCGCCTGACTGCGATGTTGGAATCGGCGTGATCGCGAGGGGGTCGCCACAGGCCCCCGAGGCCGCGCCGCCGCCTCCGCCTGCGACGCCGGCGGGCAAGGAGAACACCTGCGCCAAGCTGCGCGCGGCGCGGGCGGCTGCCCGCGCGCGGAGACGAGGAGGTAGTGATGATCGAGGAGTTGCGAGCTGACGCGTCGCGTCTGCAATCGCCGCTGGATGTCGGTCAACGAGATGCGGGTCGCGGACGGCCGCGAAGATCCTCCGCGCGCACCCGTCTCGGCGAAGTCGCAGGGCTTCTCCTCGCCGGTCGATAAGCACTCGGGCGAAGAAGCAGAACCACCGCCAGCGCCCGCGGACGATGAGGTGGAGGCGCCCGGCGGGGAGGCGACGGGCGGCAAAGGGCAGGCGCCGCAGACGAAACGCCTCGGCCCAGCCAGGCGGAGCGGGGCGCGTGGAAGCGCTCGTTGGGAGTCGCCGAGATGACCGCCGCCGCCAGCGAGACGCTGGCCATTGTAACCCGCCGCGCTGACGAGAGAGCCGTTGACTTTCGACATCAAGAGCAGCGCTGCGCCGACGTGGCTTTCATGGGCGCCCCGGCGTACGACGACCAACCATTCCTCGAGGGCGTATGTCAGGCACGCGGCGTCTACCTGATTGGGGGATGCGCCGGGGTGGCCCGACCAAGCAGATTTGCTTCTCAGTTTGAGCTCTGGGCCGCGCCGAGCGCCGACCGATGGGGGCGGACGGGGCCGCGCCGCGCCGCGGGGTTGCCGGGGATGGAGGGGCCAGGTCGCGCGAGATAAACCTTTGGTGGTCGTGATCGGTTTTCCCTGTGCGCTCTTGCGCTCCTACATCGTCGGCGGCAACTGCGCGGGCCGCCCCGAGCTGCTGGGAAAGCTTCGCAAGGGGGGCCGCGAGCTGATCCGCTTCATCAAGTGGGCCATCGAGTGCCAGATGAAGCACCGCAGGTTTTTCTTGAGCCGACCTCGGTGATCTGTAAAGATACGCAGTTTGCCCCGCTCTTGGCATGGGGCCATGGGCGCGGATGCCAATGTGGCAAGACGGGCAGGACAGGCTCACCGATGCGCGAGGCCTACGACGCCCGGGACTTCGGCCGGAGTCCGGAGGTCATTCCCGCGACCCGACCGAGAATTCCAGATGGGCGAGGGCGAGCGGCGAGCACGCCGACGGGATGGCCTACGCGATGCTGTCCGCCATTCAAGAGACGGCTGCCCAGCGGCAGCCGCGTCGGTTCGCAGACCTCTTAGTGGCCACCACTGAGTGGGAGGTTGCCTCCGACTACGAGGGGCCCTTCGACGCGCCGTTCTCGGCCCTGTCACGGCCGCGTCGAAGCGGGGCGAAGTCGCGCAGGGCGCGCGGCGGGTCATCGGAGGAGCTGCGAATCGAGGCGGTAACCGGGCGACCCGCTACCCGTGGAAGTCCACGACGCTCTGGAGACAGATCAGCCAGCTCGTTCCGCTGGACCTCACGATCATCCGCCCCGCGAACAAGGAGGCGCGGTCTCACCGCGAACGCTACTATTTGGGCGCCCAAGGACAGTGCTGCATTGAGGCTGAGGACCTCCACGACGCCGCCTTTCCCACCCGCCGAGCTGGCAATTTTCTTTTTCGGCTGCTCCCAGCAGGAGCCGATCCCGCGCGAGCCGAATCTTTCCCAGGTGGAGGAGCGCGCGCCTCCCCCTCCCAGTCCGAACGACCCGACGCTGCCGAACAATAGGTTTCCCGCTCACAAGATGACGATCTGAAGGATGTGCCTATCGCGCGCGTGCCCGACGCCTCAGGCGGAATGGCAGGCGAACGGTTCGCGGGCATCGCCAAGGAGGAGTGCCCGCGAGATGTTCGTCAGCTCGCGCCTCGCATGCACTGCAAACTTGGGCGCCCAGCGCCCAGTGGGTTCTTCCAGTATTTGTCGCAGAGAGGGGCGTCGCGTGCCACCCTGCTGCGCGCTCGAGCTCTTCGGCGCCCTGCCTGCCTCCGACAGGAGCGACCTCGACGACGGCGGGAAGTTCAGATTCCCCAAGCAGGTCTGTTCAACGACCTCGCGAAGGCCGACCTGGTCTACTCCGTGACCCGCGACGGCACCGCGCGCGCTCTATTGGGCTTGGTGGGCATGACTAGGAGACCACGCGCGGTTTTGCCGGATCACCTCGCGCGAGCCGGAAGCAGCATGGGAGAAGTGTCAGACGTGCTGGTTCGCACCGTTCGGGATCATTCAAATCTCGGCGGTCGACCAGGGCGGCGCCTTCGAAGGTGCCACCTTGGACAACTGCAACGCGCTGGGGATCGACGCGAGGCGCGCGCCGCCCAGGGCCCACTGGGAGCTAGGCTTGGCCGAATCCGGCAACTGCGCCTGGCGCCGCGCCTATGAGAAGGTGGTTGGTACCACCCTGCCCATGTCCCCCCGGCGCGTAGACCTAGCGATCTCGTCGACAAGTCATGCTGTCAATCCTTGCGCGCGCCTGCGCCGCCGCCTTCGGCCGAGCGCCCGCGCGGCCAACCGAGCCCTTGGCCGACGCTTCGTCTGCCGAGATGCTTACCTGCGGGGGGAGGTGCCGGATCGAGGCGCTGAAGGCCATCGCCGACCTCGAGGCGGACGAAGCACTTCGCACTTCCGTCCTCCGCCAGCCCGTCAACCGCAAGGACTTCGCATTTCGGCTGGTCAGCGCGTCGCCGCTCGGGGCGAATTCGGACGGGGGCGCCGAGGCAAGACCCCGGGATTCAGGCGCGAACGGCTTCTGCGAGGGCGAATCTGCCCGGCTTCGTTCGGATTGGGCGCAGGAGCGCCCAGGTGGCTCGCGAACGCATTCGCCCAGCCAGCGGCTTCGAGAGCTGGGCCCCCGACGTGGAGGATCTCAAGAAGCTCGGGCAGGCCGGGCAGGACCTCGCCGGCGCCGGGCGAAGTGGCGTTTCCAACATTGTTGTTGCGCTCGCGCGTATTCTACCACTACCAGGACTGCTGCCTCTGGCAGCCGCGCTCGAGCCCATCCAGGGGGCCTCGCACGGCCGATCTTGGAGACAACGCTACCACGGGGAACTTCGGGAGCGCATCTGCCGATCTCGCCCCCGATCCTGCGCCGTTCGCCGCGTCGCCTCCCGCGCCCACAGTGCCTGCGCCATCCGTGCCGACCCCGCGGACTCCAGATTCGAAATCGGGTCTCCTGTGCCGGGCCGCTGACGAGGGCCCCAGACCGCATGTCTCCATGGCCGGCGCCGCCCCAGTTTGGGCTGTTTCGCCCGCGGGGAAGATCAGCGACGCCAGCGCCGAGGAGGTCGAGCGCCGCGCGCTCGAGTTCCGTCGGCGACTCGAACCTCGGGCAGCTCAGGACCATCGACGGCAATCGCAGTTCCACTTGAAAAGAGATCACGTGAAGTCACGACGGGTAGGACACGTGCGATGTCCTCGAGCCAGGCCGCCTCTGTGTTCAACGACATCGGCGAGATGGAGTTCAGCGCTCCCGATGGTTGGGGCGGCCTGGAGGGGCCAGTCCTCCTCCGGTCTCACGCCTTCACGTGCGTCGACCAGGTGCAGAATGCCGACGACGCGCGCGCCCTGGACTCCGAGGACTTCGAGAGCGCCCTGATTGGCGAAGCCGTGGAGGACATGTTCGAGACGACCGACGATTTCGCCCATTGAGTCCACGTGACCTACCACCTACCACGAGATGGCGGACCCTGTCCACGTGGAGCACTACGTCGACTGCGCGACCGCCCAGACGGAGGACACCGCCAATTCGCCAACTGGCCAAACCCTTCACGACGTGAGCAGCGCTAACAGGATCAGGAGGTTTCGCGGCGCGAGATCGCTGCGCATCCCGACGACAAGTTCTTGCAGCACGTTAAGGCCTTCAGGAAAGAATGCCGGGGCTGGGGCGCGTGAAGTCCGCCAGGGCCTACTCTCAGGATGAAACGGATCATGTTCGACGTGGCCGTCGCCTGCGGAAGCGCTGCGTTCCGTCTCCGGTCTGCTGCCGCGACAAGAACCTGGGGCCCCCTCCGCCCATGGCCAAAGCTCGCCCCGCGCACTGGGGTTTCTCCGACCCCGACCTCGAGAAACTGCCCCCCAGCGCGCCCGCCCGGACCGACGCGGGCAAGAAGCGCGCGCGTCTGCTCGCCGCTTCTCACCGCTGGAGGCTCGGCGCCGGGGGCGCTGAGAGCGCCTTCTCTCGGGGGGGTGCCCAGAGCGAGCGCGACGGGGCCTCTCTACGCGATCCCGCCGAAGCACCCGATCGCGCGCGCAGCTGGAGCTTTCGCCGCCCCAGCCTGCGAGGCGGTCGGCAACCTGCGCGGCCAGTCAACTGCACCTCACCTGCGGTGCGAGCACGCGGCGGCTACCCTGCTTGCACTGGGGGGCCAGTTGCACAGCTTCGATTCCGCCTTGTTCTTTTGTTCTTTCCCGACAACCAGAGGGCCTGTGCAGTGGGAACGCGCATTGACGACGCAGTGGCCACGCGCCACCCCGAGTTCGACTCTCCGCTAGTCGAGGGGGCGATCATGTGGCGAGGCTTGCAGTGAGACAACTTCACCTTCTTGGGTGAGGGGTATCAGCGACGCACCGCAGGGCCGCGCCAGGGGATGTCGTTCGCACATCAGGCCGCCTACACCAAGGCGATTGCAGTCACGAGGTTTGAGTCTGATTCATGTCAAGCACGAGGGCTTCCTCCAAGCTCAGCCGGTCTGAACGCGATGACGTGGAATCGGCCGTGGGATCGCTGCAGTGGCTTTCCGGACATGCGCGACCCGATGCGTCGGCATCTGCGTCCCTCATCCAGAGGACCGGCACTGAGTTGAACGACTGGTGTCAGGCCATGAAGCATGTGGAGTACGCCCATCGCGCAGCCACGACGGGCATTCTGATCGCCCCAGTGAAGCTGGACTCTGCCGTGTTCGCGAGCCCTGCGGACAGTTCATGGGCCAACGCTCCGGGGTTAACGACGCAGATCGGCACCTTGATCTCCCTGGCTGGCCGATCGGTCCTGACGAGACTCATGCCATGCACGCTGTTGCTCCACATGTCCAAAATGACCCCTCGAGTCGCGAGGTCGGCCTCGGCTTGAGAAGCGATTGTGCTGGACTTCGGTGTGGACTAAGCATCGTGCCTGTCCAAGTTGTTGTCCGATGCGTTGACTTGCAGGCCCGCTGGCCGCCATGTCCTGACCTTCGACGTGATTACCGCGACGGGCTGCACGTCCCCCTACGACGCACTGCACCAGCTAACGCCCAGTTTGACAGAAAAGAGTTGTGATCGACGTCGATGCCATTCGTGACGAGGCTTCTGTCAAGCATGCTCGGTGGATCCTTACGACCTACGACGCACATGATCGCCGACGGTATGACGAAGGAAGATGCGAATCTGAAGGGGGCCCTTACCACTGTTGGGCTAATCCAGTGTTCTCGCTGGTGGAACCGATTTACCGCTGACTGGCGGTGACGGCCAGCATCGAAACACATGAATGAAGTTTTCATTTGCGTTGCGGGAGTCACTGATCACTTCCCGTCCGGTTCGTTCTGCCCAAGCTATGTTTCTGAAATTGTGAGAATTCGGCAGTTTGCCGTGTTTGCAACCATTCCGATGTTGCGTTCCATCCATATCGCTTTGCGCATTCATTCCAGCCCGTCCCGCGCAAGTTATTGTTTTCTGACGCGCCTTGCCGTGTGGCGCTGATGTTCATGTATAGCCCAGCAGGACCAGACAAAACTCCAGGAGTGCAGTCTTTTTCGGTTTTCGGTATACTATCTGGTACATGCTGCTGCTGTTGCTGCTGTTGCCTGCCCTTACCCCTCACGCCTCATAGGCATTTGTCTCCGAGGGGGGCTCCTTTTCAGCTGCTAGGCAGACATCCTTACTGTCTGTGAGAGGGATGGACGCGGAGTAACAAATACACTTAGCCACCAAGCGCCAACGTGTGCGCTGCCGGGTTTATTTGGTCCTCCCCCCTTGGCTCCCTCAATAAATCTGCGGGGGGGGCCCGCAAGGGTCTGTTTGCACACTGCCTGCTCGTCGTCGTCCTCCAAGTCCCCAAGTCGTTTTTCTTAGGGTCCCCGCGGTCGGCTCCTGGGGGCTGTCACGTCTTGCCTCGAGGCCCCGCCAGACGCTTGAGTACGAGCGCGTTCTGCGAAGATTTGCTCCCTGTTGAAAAGATCTCCCTCTCATCCCCGCATGTGCCGCGCCCTGTTTTGTTCAAGACGGGCCCCCTCTGACGTCCCGACCCTTATCCAAGGTCGGCTCTCCAACCTGAGACCTTCTCTGACGCTCCGGCTTCTGCGTCACAGCATTTATGTGATCCGTTTCTGCTTCAAAGGTGACTCTCGGTGCTCAGCGCACGCATTCGCTCTGCAATGATATTTTCCTCCGAAGAAATGTTGTCGATCGCGCACCCTTCTGCGCTTGCGTCTTTCCGCATGCCCGGCTAAGTGCATTGAAGTTTGGCCCGGAACCGCTTGCGGACCCAGACATCCCCTCGCCATCCTCCACAACTACACAATCCGAGAACCACTCTCTTCTCTCCCCTGACCCAACATGATACCGGAGAAAAGCCCCAATCAGGCCTATAGGGCTAGGACGCTATAGGGCTATATAGGGCTATAGGGCTACTGAGCTATAGGGCTATAGAGCTATAGGGCTATAGAGTTGTAGGGCTATAGGGCTTTTGGGCTATAGGGTTATAGGTCTATAGGGCATCCCCGGGCACCACCGGGCACCCCCGGGCACGCCCGGGCACCCGGGCACCCGTGCACCCAGGCCCCCCCCGGGCCCCCCCCCCGGGCACCCGGGCGTGCAGCGAAAATCGGCGGCCAACCTCACCCAAAGGCACCCCTGGGCATCCGGGTACCCGGGCGTGCAGCGAAAATCGGCGGCCACGCTAACCTAACCATATGAATCCGCTAGGACCCCTACAGAGGCAAGCTCTGATTGGGGAATATATGGCCCTCCACCCGTGCTTTTTCCACAGGAATGCTTCCGATATTTGAAAATTTGATTCCCGATGCAGCGTGGGCCTCATTATCGGATCGGCGCTGTGCTCCCGTCGTTCAGAATGGCGGTCTCGTCCCAGCGCGCGCCACTTTTCTGGATCCGAGTCAGTTGTTCATCGTTGCCGCCCCTCTTTGTCCCTTATCCGCCTTCCCCTGGTCCTGCTGGTCCTCCCATTCCTTCCGCTCCAGTTTCTTCTGCTCCTATTCGTCCTCGTCCTGCACCTTCCTCATCCTCCTCCTCCTCCTCCTCCGTTCCCTTCTGCTCTATACTCCTGCGCACCCTCATCCTCCTCTCATATGTACGCAGCTCCAGTGTTCCGACTGCGCATCACACGGCGGGGTCGTTCATGGAGTTCCAGGTCGGCCATGACATGCGTCCGCGGTTGGAGAAACAATCAGTGCAATGGGAAGGGATGGGAGGGAGGGCAAGGATGTTTGATATGGCGCGAGCGCATCTAGCTTGTCCCCTCCCCCTCCTTTCCCTCCTCCATCCCCTCCCTCCCAGCGCTGGGCGGAGGCTTGACGGCGAGGAGGGCGGCGCTCCGCTGCTGCGGCAGCTCGTGCGCGACGCGCGGGCCGCGCACGGCCAGGCGCTCTTCTCGGGGCGGGGAGGAGGGGGCGGAAGAGGGAGGGGGGGTGGAACGTGTTTGGAGTGTGGGACGGTGCTCCCACATCCTAAGTCGGGTTCTTGATCTCTCTGCACACCTCCGCGCAGGATCTCCTCCCCCCCTCCCTCCCTCACCTCCACCTCATCACCATCACCATCACAATCGTTACCACACTTATCATCATCATCATCATCAGTACCACCATTACCATTACCACCAGCACACACATTCATCATCAGCACACTTGCACAGTTACTTATCGTCATCAACATCGTCATCATCATCATCATCATCATCATCATCATCATCATCATCATCATCATCATCATCATCGTCATCGTCATCGTCATCGTCATCGTCATCGGCAACGTCATCACCATCATATTCGCACGCCTCTCCATCAGCGTCGCGATCACCATCGTCATCATCAGTCGCATTCGCTGGCGCACTCATCACCATGCCCACCATCAGCATCATCATCATGCACACCGCAGCATCGTCACCATCAGCATCACCATCCCAATCAGCATCAGCACCATCCTTATGCACCATCACCATCAATCAGTGACGGGTTTCCATCCATCACCATCATCATCACTATCATCACACATGCATCATTCTCATCATCCCATCGTGTTCATCGACCAAGGTGTAGCCTCGTCTGCAAGTTTCAGTGTAAGGAAGTCTCAGGCGGGAGCCCCTCCTTGAGGGGGTCTGCACTTCATGTTGGTAATCCGAGCGGGTCGCCGGAATCCTGTAAATGTCGTCACGTTTCCGCCCTTTTGATTGAATCTGGAGGATGTCTCAGGCGTGAGCTTCGTCTGTGAGTGAATTGAGAGGGAGTCTCAGGCGGGAGCCCCCTCCCAATGGGATCAGCATTACATATTGGTAATGCGAGCGGGCCACTGGCAACTTGTAAGTGTCGTCACTTTTCGGCTCCTGGGTCCGCACTTCATGTTGGTAATCCGACCGGACCATCGGAAACTTGTAATTGTCGTCACGTTTCGGCTCCTCTGGGCTGAATGTGGAGGAAGTCTCGCGCGGGGACTTCGTCTGTGAGTGGATCGCGAGGAAGTCTCAGGCGGGAGCCCCCTCCAATGGGGCCTGCACTTCATGTGTGTAGTCCGAGCGGGTCATCGGCAAACTTTCCCAGGCATAGCATTGGAGCATTTCAAAGGGGCACATCCCGAGGCGTTCCTCGCCCGTTTGTGAGCGAGTGGCAAGAAAGTCTCAGGTGGGCGCCCTTCCCTATGGAGACCGCATTTCAATACACCGCACACTTCATCATATATCATCAGCAGATAGCGTCAGGGAGCAGACAAGACCAGCAGAGTCCCGCAGAGAGCAGCATAGACCAGCTGAGACTTGCAAAGACCAGCGGGGAGCAGCAGATATCATAAGGGAGCAGCAGAGAGCAGCAAAGGGTAGCAGGGAGCAGCATGGAGTAGCGGATAGCAGCAGAGAGCCGCAGAGAGCAGCAGACAGCAGCAGAGAACAGCAGAGAGCAGCAGAGAGCCGCAGAGAGCAGCAGAGACCAGCACAGAATTGCAGAGAGCAGGAGGAAGCAGCAGAGAGCAGCAGAGAGCAACATAGAGCAGCAGAGAGCAGCAGAGAGCCTCAGAGAGCAGCAGAGACCAGCCGCCCGACAACGGCGCCATTACGGTCGTAAAGAATCAAAAGAAGTTGGGTATCTGGGCATGGGAGCCACCAGTTTCATCTTGCTGGCTCTTGCAAACCGCCGCTGGCCGACGCAACTCGACGCGAATCGATGCGAATCGGTGCTGAATCGACCGACGCTCTTCGACGCTATACCGGCGCTAGCGCATGCTAGCGCACCCTGTAAATGGAACGTGGAGGACATACAAGGCTGCCTTGCGCTGCTGCCGAATACCCCCTTGGCTGCTCTGGAAATTCCGATGCTGTGGTGCTGTGCTCAACGCGGGCTCCCAGAGTTACGAGGAACATCTGCCAACCTTTTGAGGCTCTCCAGGCGCGGGAAATGCTTCCCTCCACAATCCTCCCCCTGGGACCTCGAACTGCGCGTTTGCCTAAAGTCGGGCCTGTCCCGCTACAAGGGGACGTTCGACGAAAAATGATATATATATATATATATATATATATATATATATATATATATATATAAACAAAAAAACATAGTCAATATCAAGGATCTGACATCCGTGGGAGGACCGCAGTTCACCTCCCAAGTCATCAACGGCCCGTTCCTAGGGGGGGGCAGCTGGTCGATCGAGCGGACTTTCGCGACAGAGGCCTTGAGGGTGGCCAGGGAAGAGCAGGCGACAGTGGCATGGCGCTTCCTCTCCAAAGCTGGAGGTCGATGGGCGACTCGCGCGGCGGAACGGATCGGGCACCTCACCAGCGCTGAAGCACGCGTTCACTCATGCGCGCTCCCTCCAGCAACGGTGGGTTGAGAAGGAGCACGAGAGCGTCGCCGAGACGGAGCTGCGGGCCATCGCAGACGGATGGAAACGGCCACGATGCAGTTGGCAAGGGCTGGTGACTGCGCATGAAGTCGGTCGCACTGCAGCTCGACATCGAGTTTTCCAGGACGAGGTGCAAGGTTTCCTCGGCGCTGGGTACATGGGCCAGAACTTGAGCGCAAGCCTGGATGCCTCTGTTCAGCAGGCAAGAAGACTACTCCAGCACTCCTGCTGCAAGGGCGACCTCGCCGGCCTCCTTGAGGACTTCGACGAGGACATCAATTTCGCAATGCATCAGGACAAGTTGGATTCCAACAGACGCTGGCAGGAGTAGTGCGACGGTGCATGTGCGGGGGGGCAGGGATGTTCCACCCGCTCACCAAGGCCCGCGAAGCACGGGCACCTGCGGCGGTCAATGACGCGGCGCACGGCATCACTGGCCACCCGCACTACATAGTGAAGGACATGGAGGACAAGCGCGCAAAGTTATGGCGGGCCACGACGGCAGCCCCACAGGCCTGGATCCCCGACCGGCCCACCTTGCAGCGATTGGCCCCAGCCGAGCTCCGTCGCGCTGCGAGCACTTTCAGCTTCGAGACCTCCAGCGGCCTAGGCGCGTTCTACCCAGCCCGCCTCCAGCACCTCAGCGATGCTTGCATGCGAGGCACTTGGGCTCTTCCTTGCGTAACCTACGTGGATGGCGATGGCGACGCTCCCCACAGCGGCCGGGGGGCACCGTCTGATCAGATTGCACCCTATGGCTCACCGAGTGCGGCAGCGCCCGCGGAAGCCCGGCCCGCTTCATTTACAGCAGTCCCTATGGCGCCCGTACCGGGGAGCTGCGAAGAATAGGGGCGCGATCGACAGCGCGTGGATCTTGGCCGCGGACGCGGAGCAGAATGCGGCAGGAGGACGACGCACCATCGCCATCGTCGCTGACTGCATCAATTACTACGCGACGATATCCCTAGATGAGGCCCGCGACAAGCTCCAGCGCCTGGGGATGCCGATGCCGATCACCAAGGCCATTTGCACTCAGTGGCGGGGGCCCCGCATCATCCGTCTACGTCAGCACCGCGGAACCCAATCTCGACGCGCACGAGATGGGCTACCAGCAGGCGACGGCTACGCCGACGTGGTCATCGAGGCGCGCGCATTGGAGCAGTATGATCGCTACGTGGCTTCCCCTCCCTTGGTCCGCGTCTCGTCTCATATCGATGATTCCCCCCTCGGCCTCAGCAGCACCACTAGGGAGGGGGTGGTTGAGCAGGCGGTGCAGGCGGGTCAGGAGTCCTTCAGTGCAGCTCGACAGTTAGGGGCTCGCCTCAATGAGAAGCTCGCGGTGGTCGCCAGCTCTGCGGACATAGGCGAAACTGTCGCGCAGCGACTCGGTCTCGCAGCGGATTTGCACCAACGGAGGGCGACCTACATAGGCACCGACTCTTCGGGGTCCAGACGACGGGCAGCCAAGCGCACCGGGGCCAACTATCGGGGCAGACTACGGATTTATCGACTTCGATTGCGCAAGCTAGGGCGCTATCGACGACGCCAACCTGGGCAACAGACGGCAAGGGCGGGCAGGATCTACCGTGCAGGGGCACGGCCTGCAGCTACCTACGGAGCAGAGGTCAACGGTCTTTCTTGTGCGGAGCTACACAGGTTACGCACTGACTTTGGGATGTTTTGCAAGCCCTGCCATTGGCGGAGTTTCAGCTACCATGGAGATTGCGCTCTTGGGGGGGCCCGCAGCTGCTGCTGCCATGGCACCTGCACTGCAATGGTCAAGCTTGATATGGCTAGCGGCATCACAGCCATTGCGCGCCCCAGCCCCCCTGGCCCGACTTATACATAACGGGGGACCGGGTCCGGGGGCCCGGGGCCGGGACCTCGACCGCAAATGTGGGCTCCGGGGGGCCCGGAGGCTCGTCGGGGCTTGCCGGGGGCCTCCCCGGTCAGACAAGAGGGCCCCAGAAGCGCCCAAGACGGCCCAAGAAACTTCCAAGAGGCCTCCAAGAGGGCTCCGAGATGCTGAAGATGGCCTCCAGACGTCCAAGGACGCCCCCAAGAGGCCCCAAGAAGCCTCCAACATGCGTCCCAAGAGGGCCCCTAGACGCAAAAATTGGCCCATTCCCTTCGTAAAACGTACATTTTCAACAAAGTTGCCTTTTGGGCTTTCCGACGTTACAGGACGGCCCAAGAGGCGCCCAAGACCGCCCCAAGACGGCCCAAGAAGCTTCCAAGAGGGCCCCAGGACAGCCCAAGAGGGCCCCAAGACGGCCCAAGAGGCGCCCAAGATGGCCCAAGAGGGCCCCAAGACGGGCCCAAGAGGGGGCCCAGAGGGGGACCACGAACCGCAAGCTCGAGCCTTCCGCCCCAAGAGGCCGCCAGGAGGCCCCCAGGAGGCCCCTCAAGAGGCCCCAGGAGACCCCCAAGAGGCCCAAAGGAGGCCCCGAGAAGCCCCAAATCGGCCCCCCAAATGCTTCGAACCTGCTTCCAGGAGGCCCCCGACAGGTTCAGAGGCTCCCAAGAAGCTACGTCAAACTCCCAGCGAGCGGCCGGACGAGGCCCCCAAACAAATCCCAAGAGGGTTCCAGTATTTGTATCCTTCAGCGCTCTCTGGCCTTCTTTCCCCTGCCCCCTTCCCTGCGACTTTCGTTGACTCAAGCTCGCCTCCTCTCCATTTCCTCTCTCTGCCTCCCTATCTCTCTCTCTCTCTCTCTCTCTCTTATTCTTTGTTTGTTTCTCTCTCTCTCTCTCTCTCTCTCTCTCTCTTCTTCTCTCTTTTTTTATTTATTTTTTTCTCTCTCTCTTCTCTCTCTTCCTCTCTCTCTCTCTCTCTCTCTTTCTCTCTCTCTCTCTCTCTCTCTCTCTCTCTCCATCTCTTTTTTTTGAATTATTTTGTTTCTCTCTCTCTCTCTCTCTCTCTCTCTCTCCTCTCTTTCTCTCTCTCTCTCTCTCTTCTCTCTCTCTCTCTCTCTCTCCTTCGCTCTCTCTGTCTGTCTCTCTCTCTCTCTCTCTCTCTCTCTCTCTCTCTCTCTCTCTCTCTCTCTCTCTCTCTCTCTCTCTCTCTCTCTCTCTCTCTCTCTCTCTCTCTCTCTCTCTCTCTCTCTCTCTCTCTCTCTCTCTCTCTCTCTCTTTCTTCCTTTCATATTCCGTGTCCTTGCGACTTGCGACCTTCCGCAGTCCCCGACGTCGCCACGGCTGGATTCGCTCGAGCGTGTCTTGTGATGTGCGGCGGTGCGAAGCCCGTCCCACTGATCAAGGCACAAGTACGAAATGATGGGTCCATCATTTCTTGCCTTCCCACGTGCGTTTTCCCAATCGATTCCTGGGCCCGAGGTCGCAAGAATTACGACGTCGGAGGTCTGGGGAGGCGGGAAGCACGACCTGGACCTCCGACGTCTTGGAAAAATCACGACGGCGGTTTCGGTGAATTTTCGGCCTCCGGGGCCCCTCGCAGGGTCCTGGGACCGTCAGAAAACGACCCAGCAGGAAAAAAAAAAACAACACATCCCCAGGAAGTCGTCGAGAGGCCCAGGGGCCGCGCACAGAAAGCATCACGACATCGGACGTCCAGAGAGGAGGTGGGAACACGAGGAGGAGGGGGCCCAGACCTCCTGGCGACGCAACACCAAATACAACAAAAGCTTCCCCGCGACTTCCCCCAGAGACTCTAACTACAGAAACTCCTTTCGTATTCCGGCCAGAAGCATCCAGAAACGATGTACATTAGCCCTGGCGGGGGGAGTGATGGCGATGGTGATGTTCATGATGACGACGGTGACGATCCTAGCTAGAACCTCAGCGCGCGCGAAGCGCGCGCGTGGTTCTAGTACTACCTGGCGGCGAAGAGCAGTCGAAGAGCCAGGACCTTGTATCACTTGGGGATAAACGCTAAGCCCCCTGCAGGAGCAGCCCTGTCGATCGCAAGGGCGGGCTGGAGCCCCGTTTCAGGCATCCTGAGGCGTGGCCACCGCGGCGACGAGGTTCATGTGGATCAACTTACACCAGGACTGCTTTTCATGATGTCGCAGGAAAGCGCCCCGTGCCAGCACGAGAAGGCCTTGGCCAGCAAGATGGGTCTCAGCGAGGGGATGCGGATGACCTTTGACAGCCTCAAGCCTTTCATTTTTGCTAAGAGCAAGCGGTGCGCGGCCCACCAGAAGTGATGCATCGTGAATGTGGCGCGCAACGGAGTATGGGCGCAGCTTCGTGCGCATCAAGTGGGGTGCCGCGCCGAGGGGCTCTGCCGATGCGGAGCGCAGGACACCCTACTGCATCGCCTACTCGAATGCACTCGACCTGAGGTACTGCAGGCCCGAGAAGACGCTGAGGTCCAAATTCATTTTTTCGAGCAACGTAGAGAGCATGCAGATGATCCTGCGTTCATACAAGGGGCATTCGCCTATCAGGCCTCCTCGGCCCCACCTCTGGGTCCAGGGCTAAGTTGTGTCATGCCGAATAGCCAAGGTATTGACAGCTGCGCCAAGCCTGAGTCGATGGTGCGGTGCTACCTGTGCGATGACGATGATAGCATGGAGATTGCGATCGATGGGTCCTGCGCCAAGCCGCCTGCGCGGGATATCCAACGTGCAGGGTGGAGCATCGCTGTCCTCGACCAGCGCTCCCGGACACCGCTCTGCTCCATCCATGCGCCTGTTCCATCATCCCCGCGGCAGTCTTCGGCCATGGGGGAGCACCTCGGACTGGCATTCGTACCCCAGATCGCAGACCGCCCCTGCCAAGTCCACGCCGACTTCATGAGAGTCGTCAAGCTGGGCAATAGGGGGAAGGATGATCAGCTCGCCAGAAAGACGCCATACGCGCGCGTTGCCCGATTTGCGCAATCGCTCGAGGTTTTCCACCATGTCAAGGCGCACACAGCAGGCACTGAGGTACGAGGCGATGAACTACGAGCAACGTCGGCTTACATATACCAACATAGTGGCTGATGCTAGGGCAAAGACGGCGACGTCCATGCATCCGATGCCTGACGATGACATGATCGAGGACATGGAGCCGGCCGTCGGCAGGATCGGCAAAATAGCAAGGCGGCTAGCGGACGCGTTGCCGATATTTGATAAGGATGGCCAGGTGAGATGGACAAGGCGCACCCCAGCACGCCCGCGTGCGGCTGGCACGCGCAAGGCTACATGGCATCAATGGCAAGGTGGCGAACTCGGGGTACAGTGCCGTGCCTGCCTACAACTACATGCACCAGGAGCCCCACTCCCACTCACAGGGTGCGGGGGCACCCCGAGCTTCCTCAAGGAGTTCCAGCTTAACCCGCTAGGTCGATCACAAGCTAGTGACGGTCAACCAGTGCGGAGTGCGGGCCACTAGTTGGAGACAGCATCGAATGCGTCAAGACTGTCTTCATCTGCGTGAGGTGTGGAGCATGGGCGCAGCAATGGTGTCGTCTCAAACTGCGTCGGCCATGCGTGGCGGCCACAATTCGAGTCCTGGAAGTCCTGCAGAACCTGAAGAAGGGAGTAGGACCGCACAACACATTGCATATGTTCATTGACTCCACCTCCCCGCTCAAGAGAGTCAAGACCGACGCGGCCACCAGCTGCGCCTACACGAAGGTCGATATCCCCAAGGAAGGTGACGTCGTGCAGGAGGGCCACCACACCTTCGAGCACAGGATGGCGGCTCTGCACCAGCGTGTACGTGAGCGAAAGAGTCAACGTCGTGCTGCACGAGAAGAAGACAACACCATGTTCGGACATGCGCTGAGACGAGGAGACCTACCTGAACTGCAAAGGGCACCTGCACCTACAGGCTCAGCACGGAGGCATCCTCGCAATGGCGACGATGCCCTCCAGCGAGTGGCACTGGAGGAGAGGAGCATCCACCTCGCCCTGCAACATAGCGGTGAGTGCATATCAGAGGTGCAGTCCATGGGCAGCCAGCGCGAACTCATCGGCGACAAGCGGTACCCCCTGGGCGACTACTCCCTCGACAGGGCACCTCCCAGCCAAGGGCGGACGCCGACTGGCGAGGGCGGGCAGGCGGATGCTGCCCTTATGCCCCTTCCCCAAGGGGCGCACCTTCTGAAGCTGCTGACCCCGTTCCCGCTGGAGAAAAATGTCTTCGCAGGCCGGAAGGGGCCCTTCACCGGCCAGGCGGGGCCCTTCACCGGCTGACCGGCTGGTCGGCTGCCCGGCTTCACCGTCTGACTTCGCCTCGCTGGTGCACGCATGCTTGTTGGGCGCAGAACTCTGTGCGCGCCGGCAAGGAGTCCGACCGGAACCTGTGGATTACTAGCGAATCCTACCGAATTCTTAGGATTACTAGCGAATCCCACCGAAACCTTTGGATTACTAGCGAATCCTAGCGATGCGTGGGAAGACGTTCGAGCCCCATGGAAATTCGAGAAACGCCCCAACCTCTGGGAAAACATGGAAGCCCCAAGGGGGCTCGACATCACCATCACCGTCATCATCAGCATCATCGTCATCGTCATCATCATCTTCATCATCGTCATCATCATCGTCATCATCCTCACCACCACCATCACCATCACCATCACCATCATCATCTTTATCACCATCATCGTCGTCATGATCGTCATCATCATCATCAGCACCATCATCGACATTACCAGCATCAACATTCTCATCAACATCATCATCGTCATCATCGCCGTCATCATAATCAGCATTGGCGTCATCATCATCGTGATCCGCATCATCATCATCATCGCCATCACCATCATCATCGGCACCATCATCGCCATCATCATTAGCATCAGCCTCATCATCATCAGCCACATCGTCATCGTCATCATCGTAATCGCCATCGTCACCATACTCATCATGATCATCGCCGTCGTCATCATCACCATTGTAGTCATCGTCACCACCACCGGAACAATCCTCATCATCGTCGTCGTCGTCGTCGTCATCGCCATCATCTCGGCCATCGTCACCAGCCTCGTCATCATCATCATCATCGTCGTCGTGGTCATCGTCATCATACGCTGTCATCATCATCGTCATCGCCATGCCGATTACACTTCGCCCGCCTCGAAGCTCCTTTTGCTCCGGATCCTGTTGTTATGCTAGTGATCAGGTGTTGCAATGGCGCGACGGCGGGAATTGCCGCAGGCAGCTGCGCGGCATGGAACAACATCTTATGCCATCACAGGGAAGGCAAAACAGCCATGTGCCTGGTTTTTTTTTTCCATCCAGTGAGCCTGTTCAAATATGGTCATGCACATGTATCGCATGCTTGCATGAGGTACCCTTTGGCATGATACCTTACCTTGGGGAGAATTCCGCCGACCCCCCCTCCCGATTCTTCTTATTCTTCCCTGCTCCTACGCATCCTCTTCCCCCTCCTCCTCCCACCATGCGCGCCGCGTTGGCGCGCGACCAGAATTGGTCTCTTCGCCGGCCTCCAAAAAAATAACGAAAACAATTAATTGCAGAAGCGGTCGCGGCAACCCTTAGCACTCCACGCTCGTTTTTGGCGGCGTTCACGCGAACGCCACAATCAATTTTCAATTGAAAGACGTAGCCGGTGAAACACCCAATCAGCCGGTGAACGGATCAGCCGGTGAAGGGTCCCATCTGGCCGGTGAAGGGCCCCACTTGGCCGGTGAAGAGACCGATGGCGCCCCCGCTGGCGGGGGGCGTCGACGCGACCGCCCACCTGGACAAGGCGCGCCTCTGGCCGCGGGGGCTGGAGGGCGCGGGGGCGCGCGGGAGATGTCGCCTCCGCCCCCCCCCCCGCAGCGCAAGAGGCAGCGCCGATGCCCCGGCGCGAGTGCGAAGGCAGTCAACGACCAGGAGAAGCACTTCGAGCAGTGCCAGAGAAGGATGTCGCTGAGAGTCCCGGTGGAGCACTGCGACCTGCTGGCGGAGAGGGAGTTCCAGTTGGCTTGATGCGAAGGCCCTGCGGCCTCAGACTTTCTTCCAACGCGAGGAGAGGTTCGCGGGAAGTCAGAATCAGCGGCGAGGCGGATGCTGGGCACCTGGGAATCCCGAGCGGAGACCGAGGGCGCGGAGATGATGGAGCTGGAGGCCTGCCGAGCGCTCGCGAGGGGCTCGGGGGGGCACTTCAGAGCGGGCCCCGAGTGCGGGCGGAGCCAGGCAGCTCGCGGCCCGAGCGGCAGGGACAGGGTTGCTGCGACGGGGATGGAGCAAGGGTGGAGGGGTTGGAGCGACGGGGACAGGGTTGCCGCGCACTAAGGAGGGCTCGGGGAGGCACGCCAGAGCGGGCCCCGTGTTCGGGCGGAGATAGTGCGCTCGCGGCCCGAGCGGCAGGGAAAGGAGCACAAAGGCGTCGGCGCGGCGCCCGCAGTCTCAGGAGGGGCCTCCCTCAACGGGCCCATGGGGGCGGGGGGCGCGAGCGGCGTTTCCTGGCGGAGTATGCAGGAAGAGCCACCCCGCCCCCCATCGCCCCCCATCGGCGGCCGCGCAGGAGGCGAGCGGCCCCACGCGCCCAGATGGGCTCTCTTCCGAGGTGAACTCCAGGGGGATGGAGTTCAAAATGCTCGTCTCAACGTCGACGGGGAGCACGAGGGCGAGGCGTTCGACGTCGCGAGGCCCCTCGGCGAAGATGCGCCCCTCATCCGATGCAGGGGGCTGGGCGGGCGCCCGACCCTCGACCCCCGAGGCCTGCGATATCGATCTCCTCCCCCCCCCCCCCCCCCCCCCCCCCCCCGCTCTGCGCCCCCCCCCCCCCCCCGCCTCCTCGAAGGCATCTGGGTCAGGAGCGCCCGCGCAGATGCACGGGGCGACGGGCGGCCGGCACCCCGCGCTCCACGCGCCTCCCCACCGAGACATTACCTTTACATTTGACTGTCCTTGCGATGGCTTCTAGACGCTCCAGCGCTGGCTGCGGGCCCCTGGTCGCCCGCGAGATGGCCGGGCGACGTCCGCGCGCGCCCCGGCGCAGCCCGATGCGCGCTTCCAGCGGTGAGCGGCCCACATCGATATCGCAGGCGTGCAAGGCGTGCGATTTCTCGCGCTTGAGCGGCACCGCAGCCAAAGGGTTCGGCAGGGAGAGCGCCGGGAAGCGCGCTGGCGCATGGCTGGCGACCACAACTGGCGCTTGGAGAGCGGGCGGGCCCGCGGGCCGTTCGCGGCCGAGAGCGCGGGCTGTAGCATCAATCTCGGGGCCGAGATCAGGGGGGCCCATTCGCCCGCGCCTGGGCCCCCTCCGATTCGCTGGCGGGCCGTGGACTTGCCCTGAGGGCACGATGCGTTAATTGTGACACCAGGGCTTGCTCGGTCTACTGCCCGCCGCCGCCAGTGAAGGGCAGCGCCGAGACGCCTTGACTTAGTGGATGCGCTCCCTGCCACTTCTGAGCGCCAGGCGCGCGCTGCCCATCTTCTGTGTCGACTTGAACTCGGGGTTCGGCCGCAGGCAGATGGGCGGGGGCGCGACTTGGCGCGCCGCGCAGTCCGACGTCTTCGGCCCTTCGGCCCAGGACAAGCAGCGCTACGCGGCGGACTGCGCCCCCCCGCTGATGGAGGAGCTCGGCCTGGTGGCGGTCGACGCCTTTATCGGACACGGCCCCGCGCTCTTCGGCCCTAGGGGCGCCCCGCGCATTTCGCGCTCGCGCCCGAGGCCCGGCTCGGCGACGTTGCCTCGGCGGGCCCCCTGCGCCAGCTCGGCCGAGACCCACGAGCGATGGGCGCGTGCCAGGCACGAGGCCACGCGCCGGCGCGCGTCTGTCTGCGGCATGCTATAGCGAACGCCACGGACCCCCACATCCATTGCGACGCGGCGGGGCGCGCGCGTCTGGGCTACGCGCCTCGGCGCATTTATTGGAATCGAGAGGCCCTGATTCAACTGTTGCGCCGCGGACAGGGGCGAGCCGAATTTCTCGTGGAACTTGACGCGCCTGCGCGCGCATTCGGAAGAGTGGCAGCACATTCATCGTGACGAGCAGACACCAATTGCAGAGCGGGGCGCCCCCGCGAATGCAACGATGACAACCGGCAGCAAGAACTTCGCCCAGGCGCCCGAGCACCGACTCGGACATTGCATTTTAGCGGCTGCTATCCAACCTTTGCTCGATCAGCAGCGGGCGCTCCGACGGCAACTTGGGCCGTGAGTTTGAGTCAGATTGCGATTGCGACGGCCCCTTGCGGCCGGCCCTGCTAGCTTTTCTGGGGCAGCTCAGATGCCGCGCTAGATTGTTGCGCTCTGCCAGCTGGCAGCACTGGAAGCAGTGGCGACACGACGCGGTCGATGAGCTGAACGGGGCGCGCCGACGCGGGCGACGTGCACTCTTTCGCATATTGGCGGGCACAGGAGTCGGACCACGGAAGCGCGACTATCGGCGCGCGCCAGCTGCTTTACCGACGGGAGAGGAGCTTGCCGAGCGCTGGGCAACGTCGACTGGATCAAGAAGGCCGACGACTACATCTACAACGACGCCACGGGCCAGGAGGCCCAACATGTCCTGGCGCCGTGGACAGAGGAGGGGCTGGCTTTGGCAAAGCATCGCACTCAGGAGATTCGCAGATGGCTTCGACGAGCACCCAAGCGACGCGCTTGCCCGCCATGGTCGGCACCGTTCGAGCCACGGTGGATGGTTCTACACCCTTACCGCCGCACTTCGCGACCACGGGGCCCCTGCGATCGACCAGGAGGGCACGCGCAGGCTTTTCGTGACATGCGTGCACAGGCTTCGCCGATCTGGGCAGAGATTCCGCTGGCATGGCACCTAAACCACGGAGTGGCGCTTACCTGGGAACGCGCCATTCATCTCCTCGACCCGTTCGGCAAAGGCTTCGCGGCGACGGCGGTCGACTCTGCCGAAGTGCGCGACGAGCCGCTCTTTGCCCGCGGTTGCAGTCCACATCGAAGGAAGAGACAGATATCCTCGGCCAGCAGCTCCGCACATGGAAGTTGCGCCAGCCCTGCATCAACCACGTCGCGGACTTGAAGGGTATTACCATCGCGTCTGCCTCGACGGATTGGAACAGTCTGGCAGATGCGAATGAGAGTACAATAAGGCAGGATCACGCGGCTTTCGGGAGGCAGCGGTTTCGTTTTGCTGCCGGTGCCGCCGATCCGGGGCGATCCCGCTATCAGAAGGGTGTTTTCGCCCCAGCGCGCTTGTTCAAACGTAATGGAAACTGCTTGGAGGCATTGCGTGGGCTTCTTGAGGGGCCTCTTCGACGCATCTTCGAGGCCACCTGGGGCGGGCGTCTTGGAGGTGATTGTTGAGCCTTTTGGGGGCCTTTTGGGCTTCTCGGGGGGCATGCAGGAGGCGTCCTGGAGGCCTCCTGGGGGGTGTGTACGAAGTAATTTCTAAGCCTTCGGGAGCGCTTTGGGGCGCCTTTTGAGACCTCTTGAGGGCCGCTCGGAGCTTCTCGGGGTGTCTTGGGGACTCCTAGGGCCATGTTGGTGCCTCCTGGGCGCCGCTTGGGCCGTCTTGGGCCCTTTTGGGGCCGTCATGGGGCCCTCTTGGGCGCTTCTTGGGCCCGTCCTGGGGCCCGCTTGGGCTGTCTCGGGGGCCTGCCGGGCCGTCTTGGGGCCTTCTCGGGCCGACTTGGGGCCCTCTTGGAAGCCTATGGGCTTGTTTGGGGGGTTTCTTGGGCCGTGTTGGACACCTGTGAAGGCTGAAGATGCGAAGGTTTCGTTTTCCGTAGGAAATGGGGCAGATTCTTCGTTGCTTTGCATTCTTAGGAGGTGTCGGGAGGGTGCGCTAGAGGCTTCTGGAGCCATCTGAGGAACATATTGAGTGTTTTGGAGCGATGTTTCGGCCGCTCGGGGCCCTCTTGGCCCGTCTGGGCGGCCGCCGGGTTTTCCATGGGGCCCGCGCTCGAGCTCTCCAGGGCGAGGGGCCGACCCGGAGTTAGCTGGAGCTCCGAGTTCGCAACCAAAATTGATTCGGACCCTTCCCCGCCCCCTTTTGCCCTGGCAGAGCCACCCCGGCACCCGCGCCCCCCAGCAGAGTTGGAGCTCTAGAACTGAGGCTCAGCCTATATCTGAGGGTCCTTGAAACTCGCGCGCCGGATCGGCGGATCTGCGTTCGGCCCAGCCTGGGCGCTCTGATTGGGGATCCCTGGGCCGCGAAGGTCTCTGTCAGAGACACCCGCACGGCGCTCGCAAAAGTGTAGGGGCAGTTCGAGGATCACGGCCTTGAGCCAGCCGGGTGTCAGCTCTGCTTGCGCCGCGACGGCGCATGCGTGATTCTGGATTTGGCAATTCATTCTCACGTCGACGACGCGATTCGAGAGATAGTCGTGGAGGATCAGACGGCGCGTGCGTTTTCTCGTTGGTCTCGGGGTTGCGACCCGCTGCTGCCCGCAGAGCTGCGCCGCCGCGGCTGCGCCCTCAACCCAGCCAAGAACGTCGGTATCCTGTCTTTCGCGGGCGTAGGTTTGCACGCTCGCCATCGGGAGGCGACTGGCAGTCAGGCTCCGCCTGCTGGAACCCCCGCTGATGCGACGTGCAAACCCTGGGGCCAGGCCGCGGGCAACTGTTCGTTTCGGGCCGAGTCATCTTTGGGATGTTTGCGATTGCCTCGGGCTTCTACTCCATGGGGAAGTATTGGTGCTCTACGCGTGTCGCCTACACCGAGAAGCGCGCAGTCGTTCTTGCTCGGGTCGCGGGCCCTGCTTCCCCCACTTGCGAGGCGCCCCTGCCGACCCCGAGCCAGGTCGACCACGCTGCCAGGCTTTTTACCTAACAGCGAAGACTGATAGGTTTCTAGTGGCCTCAAAAGAGAGCATCATTACTCCCCAGGGGGGTCTGGGCAGATGCCGGACGGGTGCCGCGGGAATCCGGGGACTCCCGCGGGAATCCGGATATTTTTTTTTAACAAACAATAGCGCAGTTCGTTGTCTTCGAGTTCCCAGAACTCCATCCCTGGGCACGATTTTGAATGCCCGGAGCCAGCTGTAGGCCATTTCGTGGCCTTCGAATTCCCAGAACTCCATTCCTGGGCATGATTTTGAATGCCCGGAGCCAACTGTAGGCCACTTCGTGGTTTCCGACTTCCCAGAACTCCATTCCTGGCAATGATTTTGAATGCCCGGAGCCAACTGTATGCCTTTTCGTGGTCTTCGAACCAGAACTTCATTCCTGGGCACGGTTTTGAATGCCCGGAGCCAACTGTAGGCCACTGTGTTTTTCGAGTTCCCAGAACTCCATTCCCGGGCCACATTTTGAATGCTGAGGCAGGCTGAAGCTGAGGCTGAGGCAGGCTGAGGCTGAGGCAGGCTGATGCTGATGCCGAGGCTGAAGGCAGACTGAGGCGGAAGCAGGCTGAGGCTGGGGCTGAGGCAGGCTGAGGCTGAGGCTGAGGCAAGCTGAGGCTAAGGCAGGCTGAGGCTGAGGCTGAGGCTGATGCAGGCTGAGGCCCAGGCAGGCTGAGGGTGAGGCCGAGGCTGAAGGCAGACTGAGGCTGAAGCTGGCTGAGGCTGAGGCTGAGGCAGGCTGAGGCTGAGGCTGAGGCTGAGGCAGGCTGATGCTGAGGCTGAGGCTGAGGCTGCAGGCTGAGGCTGAGGCAGGCTGAGGCTGAGGCCGAGGCTGAGGCAGCTGAGGCTGAGGCTGCAGGCTGAGGCTGAGGCTGAGGCAGGCTGAGGCTGAGGCTGAGGCTGAGGCTGAGGCTGAGGCTGAGGCTGAGGCTGAGGCTGAGGCAGGCTGAGGCTGAGGCTGAGGCTGAGGCTGAGGCTGAGGCTGAGGCTGAAGGCTGAGGCTGAGGCTGCAGGCTGAGGCTGAGGCTGAGGCTGAGGCTGAGGCTGAGGCTGAGGCTGAGGCTGAGGCTGAGGCTGAGGCTGAGGCAGGCTGGCTGAGGCTGCAGGCTGAGGCTGAGGCTGAGGCTGAGGCTGAGGCTGAGGCCGAGGCTGAAGGCAGACTGAGGCTGAGGCTGAAGCAGGCTGAGGCTGAGGCTGAGGCAGGCTGAGGCTGAGGCTGAGGCAGGCTGATGCTGAGGCAGGCTGAGGCTGAGGCTGAGGCTGATGCAGGCTGAGGCTGAGGCAGGCTGAGGCTGAGGCCGAGGCTGAAGGCAGACTGAGGCTGAGGCTGAAGCAGGCTGAGGCTGAGGCTGAGGCAGGCTGAGGCTGAGGCTGAGGCAGGCTGATGCTGAGGCAGGCTGAGGCTGAGGCTGAGGCTGATGCAGGCTGAGGCTGAGGGCTGAGGCTGGCCGAGGCTGAAGGCAGACTGAGGCTGAGGCTGAAGCAGGCTGAGGCTGAGGCTGAGGCAGGCTGAGGCTGAGGCTGAGGCAGGCTGATGCTGAGGCAGGCTGAGGCTGAGGCTGAGGCTGATGCAGGCTGAGGCTGAGGCAGGCTGAGGCTGAGGCCGAGGCTGAAGGCAGACTGAGGCTGAGGCTGAAGCAGGCTGAGGCTGAGGCTGAGGCAGGCTGAGGCTGAGGCTGAGGCAGGCTGATGCTGAGGCAGGCTGAGGCTGAGGCTGAGGCTGATGCAGGCTGAGGCTGAGGCAGGCTGAGGCTGAGGCCGAGGCTGAAGGCAGACTGAGGCTGAGGCTGAAGCAGGCTGAGGCTGAGGCTGAGGCAGGCTGAGGCTGAGGCTGAGGCAGGCTGATGCTGAGGCAGGCTGAGGCTGAGGCTGAGGCTGATGCAGGCTGAGGCTGAGGCAGGCTGAGGCTGAGGCCGAGGCTGAAGGCAGACTGAGGCTGAGGCTGAAGCAGGCTGAGGCTGAGGCTGAGGCAGGCTGAGGCTGAGGCTGAGGCAGGCTGATGCTGAGGCAGGCTGAGGCTGAGGCTGAGGCTGATGCAGGCTGAGGCTGAGGGAGGCTGAGGCTGAGGCCGAGGCTGAAGGCAGACTGAGGCTGAGGCTGAAGGCAGGCTGAGGCTGAGGCTGAGGCTGAGGCTGCAGGCTGGCTGAGGCAGGCTGAGGCTGAGGCTGAGGCTGATGCAGGCTGAGGCTGAGGCAGGCTGAGGCTGAGGCCGAGGCTGAAGGCAGACTGAGGCTGAGGCTGAAGCAGGCTGAGGCTGAGGCTGAGGCAGGCTGAGGCTGAGGCTGAGGCAGGCTGATGCTGAGGCAGGCTGAGGCTGAGGCTGAGGCTGATGCAGGCTGAGGCTGAGGCAGGCTGAGGCTGAGGCCGAGGCTGAAGGCAGACTGAGGCTGAGGCTGAAGGCAGGCTGAGGCTGAGGCTGAGGCAGGCTGAGGCTGAGGCTGAGGCAGGCTGATGCTGAGGCAGGTTGAGGCTGAGGCTGAGGCTGATGCAGGGTGAGGCTGAGGCAGGCTGAGGCTGAGGCCGAGGCTGAAGGCAGGCTGAGGCTGAGGCTGAAGCAGGCTGAGGCTGAGGCTGACGCAGGCTGAGGCTGAGGCTGAGGCAAGCTGATTCTGAGGCAGGCTGAGGCTAAGGCTGTGACTGCGACTGCCGTTGCCACTGCGACTGTTATCGCGACTGCGACTGCGACTGCGAGAACAGCAGAACTCTACAACTGGATTATCATCTGAATCTCAAGGGGAATGCTTCCAGATATGCTCCTACACATCGCTGTTAGGCTGTTTTGCCGGGATAATTTTAATTCCCCCCACTCTCCTTTCTCCGGGGCGCCAGGCGATGGGGGGGGCGACGCTGCCGCGAGAGGAAGGCCACGCTCGCTTTATCTTTACGGAGGCCGCCCTGATGCACTGGAAGGCTCCCCCGCTCGAGGTCGAACTTCGGGCCCGTCGGCTTCGGCGGCGTCGACAGTCGACAGTGGGCCATCAATCCCTCCAGGCGCATGAGCGAGTGGCCCCCCTTCTTTGGCTACGTGAAAATCGAGAGGCAGAGAGGGCCCAGCGCGCTCACCTCCGAGGGCCATCTTACTGCGTCCGCGATGGGCCATCCAGTTTGTTCGGGACTTTGAGGCGCTCCGAGGGGCCCCCGCGGACATAAAGGGGGATATGAGTTCCTGGGCGGGCGCCCCATTGGTTTTTGTTCCGAGGAGGGGGGCCCGAGTGACTGGTTCACGGAGCTGGACCTCTCCGTCGCCAGAGCCGCGCGGCTCTCGGTCAGCATTTCGCAACGAGGGCACTCTCTGCAGGCCCCTCCTGCTCCGCCCCGGGCGCCCGCAGGGCGCGCTCAAACCTTTCCCTGCGCGGCCGACGTCTGCACCGCGTAGCTTTTGAATAAGGCTCGCACACCTCGCGGCTTCGAGGCCCTGCTGGGTGCTTCGCGTGCCGCAGCCGGTTTCAGAGTCGCAACTCGGCGTGTAACCGCGCAGCGGGCTCGGTCGCGTCGGGTTTTTGCAATCATCAGCGAAGCGCTTATTATGAGCTCGAGGTTCCTGGGGGCCCCTTTGCCTGCCGCCTCTGCGAGGCCCACAAACACTGAGAGATGGAGCTCGGCGAGCCCAGCTGGGCGGCGAAGCGCACGGGAGCGGAGGGGGGGCAGCAGCGCCCCACGATTTGCCAGGCAAGCCCGCCCGCTCGCAGATCCCGGCGAGGGGGCGAAGGCCAGCCAGAAGGGCGGCATGGGCGGCGCGCCGGCAGCTCTACCTGCTGGCGCTCATGAAGCTCGCTCTCGCCAGCGCGCAAGAATTGGCAGAGGTGGCTGGCGCTTGCTTCGCGTGCCACATGGTCGGCGCGGAGGTGTCCTTCGCGGAGGCAGTGCAGGAGGCGGGGCGCGCCTGCGCGGAGAGCTGCAAAGCGGGGGGAAAGGATCGCGAGCACGGCCCACCTTGGCCACGTGTGTTCAAAGCTTTCGTCAAGTGGGCTTGCGCGGAGGGCGCAGCGACGAAGCCTCAGGCCGTTCGGGAGCTGTTCCAGGACTACTGGAAGAAGGTGGTACTGGCTCCGGCGGCGCTCGACCTGTTGGCTGTACATTGCCGCCGCTTTCGGATCAAGGCTTGCTGGTACGGCAGGGAGAGAGCGACGAAACCCGACCGCTTCGAACCACAGGTCATGCTGGGCGCCCAGCAGCAGGCCAACGAATGGGAGGGCAGCCGGCGCGCCCAGATGGAGGCCATCCAGATGACACTGCTGGCGGCGGGCACCAAGGAGATTGAGCATCAGGCCACTTACCTGCCAGGGTCGCCCCCGCGCCCGGGCCTGGAGAGGGAGGCGGCCAAGCTCGCGCTGAAACTAGGCCTCGAGGACAGGCCCACCGAGGAGGAGGGCGGGGCAGGAGTCGGCCTGCTGCGCGGGCCCGTTTGGTAGCAATCAACGGGTTTCGCCGTGCCGTTGAGCGCTACCTCCAGGGCGACCTACCTGATAAACCCTTTCTCGCCCTCCAGGCTCGGACCCCTTCGATCCTTGATTATTCTGATGGTGTTCTGGAGGTCAGCGCTTTTTTTAGGTATCTCCCAATTTGGGCTTTTCCTTGACGCCGAGCGTTTTCGGGCGCTTTCCGTGGCCCCATCGGCAGCTACGCCTTGCGGAGAGCTCTTTGGGGGAGGGCCGAGTCGCTGGGTCTTCGCGGCCCTCGGGCGTCTGGGCTGTCCCGCGCCGCGAGTGCTAATTGGAGTTGCGCTGGGGTCGGTTCTTTCGTCGCTTGCCTTCGGCCCTGCGCAGCAACGGGGTGCATGGGCGAGCCCCCGCGGTGCCCCCTTTTGGGAGTTTCGCTTTTGCCAGAGGTATCCCCCTGCAGGGTCCCAAAGACGATCGGGCCCCGAAAGCGGGTCTGGAACGCCTGATCCGTTCCTGTTTTCCTTGAGGGCCAGCAGGGTGCTGTAGCCTCGAGGCATTTGGATTCGTCGGATCATTGGTGCTGCTCGGCTCTGCTCTGCTCCTCCCCCTCGGCTGGACCTCCTCTTTCCCGCGCTCGTTCCCACCGGCGGCGCCGCCGCCGCGCTTCGGACAGCCCAGACATGGGCAGGCGCAGCCTGGAGTTCCGTATCCTCGGCCACATGCGCGGCGACGCTGCGCGTCCACGGCAATAGGATGCACTTCGGCGCGAGACAGCTGCTGAACATCGTGCTCGTCGTCGCTGGGCTGTTAGCCAGCGAAGCCGATTCCCCGCAGCTGACGACCTGTCCGTTCAAGGTGAAGATCATGACCTCGAAGCAGAATAAGTTGTTGATGAGGTCGGATGACGAGCATCCCTGCCAACCTGGAGGCGGGGTAGAAAGGCTCAGGACGCACCCGGCGGCCTTGCCGCCTGCGCGCGTCTGGGCGGCTCTAAGGATGCTGTGTGGTGCGTGGACGACGACAGCGAAAACGCACATAACCTCACAACAGCGGCAGTGCGTTTTCGGGCGCTCAGACGTGGACGCGATCAACCACGACGTGAAGAATCCGAGGGGGCGGTGCCACCTGGCGCAGCCGCGTGGCCTCCTCAGCGGAAATGTCCTGTGCAGGATGGCCCTCCCCGTCGTGAACTGCGACTACGAGGGCGAGAACGGGATTGTCAACTCCGCGGCCCGCACGGCGGTGCGGCCAGACCACCTGAAGGACATGCACCACCGCAACCTCGAGACGACCTACGAGGCTGCCACTGCCGCCCGCCGCGCCTTCCACCTGCCTCACGACTTGAGTGGCGGTGCGGGGCGCCCGAGGCCGCGGCTCGATTAGTTCGGATGGACGTCCCCTCACGGCGACGTTCGCTCCTCCTCGGCTGGAACGCCGGCAGGAGTCAGACGGTGGCGGCTCCGCCGGCGGAAGGCAGGCGCAGGTGAAGGTCAGCCGTCCATGAGCTGGACGTTTTTGGGGAGTTGTGGCTTCTGGAACGAACCACGCGCGAGCACCACCATGTTGATATTCGGGCGCATGGCTGGGGTGATGCAATGTTTTCCGTGGTAATACTTTGACTGCAGACTGACTGTGCGCGTTCCCTGCGGTGGCATCCCGCCTGCTGGCCCTGACTTTGGGGCATCTCGTCCGCATCACCGGCTGGACCGCGCCCACAGGCTTGACCTCTGTTCTGTCCAGGGCATGCTCGGACGACGGCTGGCGAGTTCGAGATTCCCCCCCTTGGATCTTGCCGTCGCATTTTCCATTACGGGCGTTTATGCCTTGGTTCGGGCCCGAGGACCCTCCGGATCGATCCAGTATGGGCAATGCAGCAGACAGACGGAATCGAGTTTTTTTGTTCGCGATGTTGCGATGTTTCCTGGCGTCGAATCTCAGGGTTTCTCCTCATTCATCATTTTTTCCCCCTCCTGCAACCAAGTTGCATGGCAATCGATGGGCATGGCAGCGTTTTTGGCAATCACGCGGCCCACTCTCTCTCGTCTTCTGTTTATCCCCCCATGTGTCTTATCTTCCTTCTCTTCCGTGGCTGGTGTTTCGAATGGTGGAGACCCCTTCCCCTCAGCGGGAGAGCTGGCATTGGCTTCATAGAAGACACTTTTCCACCTCCTCCCAAGAGCTTCCAGGAATCTTCCCGGAAGCCACCTGCAGTGCATCTTGGGGTTTATTGCAGGGCGTCCTGGGGGGTCGTCCGTGCCCAGACGAGCACCAACGCCACATTCGCGCGCCGAAAGGCGTGGTCGCGAATACACGCTGGACACATGCCCGAGCTGATGACCGTGTACCCGACGTTGACGATGTATGAGGCGTTCCAGAATTGTCTTCGCCTTCGAGGATCGAAGAAGTTGGTATCGCCTCCTCGGCAGAAGATGGTGGAAGGGCGGCGGAAGGTGGCAGAAGTAAACCGAGGCCGCTTCCGCCAGTGGAAGCCAGCGGAAGTAAAACATGCGCCTTTGAGAGATGGCAATATTTTTGGGTGCAGGGTTTCCAGAACTTGCCACATGACATGCGAACAAACAAACGAGTAACCCTTTGGGGTCTTCCAGGGAGCCCTCCCTCGCCGGGGGCCTCCTGCATGGGACCCATCGGGGCCCGGCCGGCTAGTGGGTTGCCGTGGTCTTGGCCGTCGTCGTCCCCTGAGATCCGACCTCACGAAAAGATTGCGACATTGTAGGAAAATAGCTCCACCGACGCCCTGGAACCCATCGTCCGACGGCACTCTTCGAGCCGGATCGATCGGTGTAGGCGCTAGGGCCCGCGACAAGGCAAATTCGCCCATTGTGAAAAATAGGCGACGCCACCAGGAATTCGGGGCCTTCGTCGTGGTAGTGGTGGTCGTCGTCGTCGTCGTCGCCGTCGCCGTCGCCGTCGCCGTCGCCGCCGTCGTCGTCGTCGCCGTCGCCGTCGCCGTCGGCGCCCAGCGGCGGCACCGCTGGCAGGCGCCAGCCTGCCCCGCCGCGACGCCGCTGCAGGAGGCCAACCGCCTGCTGGCGCGCAGCCCAGAGGACGCCCGCGCAACCCCTCCCTCAGCGGGACCATCGTCATCGGGCAGGTGGGTCTGTGACTGGTAATGACGGCTCCGGGATGCGTACAGACAGCCCCCCAGGTAGTCCCCGCTGCCGACGACGGCGACGACGACGACGGCGACGCCGACGCCGACTCCGACGCTGACGCGGACGCCGGCAACGACGGAGACGGCGATGGCGACGGCGACGGTGACGGCGATGGCGACGGCGAGCGATGGCGACGGCGATGGCGACGGCGGCGGCGACGGGCATTGGCGTACACGACGACGTCGGCGACGGCGTTGACGGCGACGGCGCCGTCGGGCAGCGACGACGACGACGACGACGACGACGACGACGACGGCGACGACGGCGACGCCGACGCCGACGGCGACGGCGGCGATAGCCTCGACGGCGACGGCGATGGTGACGGTGTCGGCGACTGCGACGGCGATCGATGGCGACGGCGACGGCGGCGGCGGCGGGCCTTGGCGTACACGGCGACGTCGGCGACGGCGACGGCGCCGTCGGGCAGCAACGACGAAGATGACGACGACGACGACGGCGACGACGGCGACGATGGCGACGGCGACGTCGGCGACGTTGACGGCGACCGCGACGGCGATGGTGACGGTGACGGCGACGGCGACGGCGACGGCGCAGGCGACGGCGATGGCGACGGCGGCGACGGCGGCGACGGCGACGGCGACGGCGACGGGCCTTGGCGCACCTGCTCGGACGGGGGGAGGTGGGGCCCCCCCCGGTTCGACCCCCCCCCCCTGGGACATGGTGGAGCTTCCGTTCCTTGGAGGGGGGGTCCGCTAGGGAGGCCCGTGTGGATCCAGGGGGGGGGGGCCCTCCCGTCTCTCCAGGGGCAAACTATGCGTCGGGGGAGGGCCAGTTCAAGCGTGTGAATGTGTTTTTGTTCCTCGGCAAGCGTCAACGAAACGCATTTTTTTATCTTCCTTCATTTTTTCCCAGCTAGGTCGTTATGTGAGGGCCTGGGTGCCCGAAACATGGCAAATCGCGTGTTGTGGGAAGATTGTGGGGCCAGGTGCTCAGGAGCGTCGGAGGACGAGGAGCACGAGGAGGAGGAGGAGGAGGAGGAGGAGGAGGAGGAGGATGGAAGAGGAGGAGCAGGAGGAGGAGGGAGGAGGAGGAGGAAGGAGGAGGAGGGGAAGGTGGAGGAGGAGGAGGAGGAGGAGGAGGAGCAGCAGGGAGAGGGAGAGGTAGGGGCGGAGGAGAGTGCGCCCCTCCCGCGAGGAGAACGCCGCGTTCGAGGATGCGGACATCGCGCTGCTGGGGGCGCCGGCCCCGGGGCAGGCCTGGCCCCCTCTGCGGGCGGAGGGGCCGGAGCGGGGGGTCGATCGTCGGGGTCGCCCAAGAATCAGGATGAGGACAGGTCGGGTGGTCTATTCTGGCTGGAAGCGGCCAAGAGGAAGGTGGTGACTACCAGGTGGTTGGTGGTTGTCGGCGTTTTGCCGACGTTTTCGTTGGTCCTGGCAGGTTTTCCAGTTCCCCCCATACGCTCGCCGCCGAGTTATGTCGTGTCGCGTCAGATTTGTTTCTTTTGCCAGTCCAGTGTGAACGTAGTAGACGGGTCGGAGGATCGCACTGCGTCTCCGATGCATCGGCGGTTCGGCGCGATCTGGAGCTTAATTTTCTCCATCCGAACGTCGCCCTGATGCATTATCGATGCGGCACGATCCTCGCAACATGTCTCTCATTCCGATGGGATGCCTGTTGAACAAGAACCACCCCCGAAGTGTTTCTAGGATTTCGACTTCTGGGGGCCTGTTTCGAGCGCCGTCAATAGTCCTTCCAGGATGGGAAACAGGCCATGGTGGACCCAAGCAGTGGTCCATGGGCCCGTTTTGGGCAGATTTGGGCTGGGAAGAAGAAGAGGAAAAAGAGAAGGAGAGAGGGAGGGAGTGAAGGGATGAATGGGTCAGGGGCAACGTTAGGGGGGGATTGGATCAGCGGGGGACGTATCGACCCCAGTCGCCCGCTCATTGCCGATACGGGCCTGCTGCCTCACCCCGCCCAGCAACCTGCGATGTCGCTATCGGGGGCCTATCGCAGATCGATCGGCTACCGGCGATTCCAGGTCGATGTGTCTCCCCCTTGGGCCAGACTCCCCCTACCGCTCCCCTTCGATGGGGGCCCCACAGCTGGCTGCTGGATCTAGTGACTGGACACTGGAGCCCCACAGCCCATCGGCCCTCCAGCGTGACCAGTGCGTTGGGGATGCTGACCCGCTCGAGTAGCCCCTGGGCCAGGAGAGAGGAGGGTCTTTGGGCGTCTTCAGAAACGAGGGAGGACGTTCGGAGGTTGCTGGACGTTCTCTGAGACTGCCGGACGTACCCGAAGGTGTTCAAATGGTTCTGTGGGTCTCCGACCAGTTTCTGATGCTTCCAGAAGCGTTCGTCCGACGCCCAGCCGCTCCAGAGAAGGAGGAGAACGGGGAAATGGGAGATCTCTCTCCATCCCCCACCCCTCCCTTTCGACTCCCCTTCCCCTCCCTCTGCTCCCCTTCTCCTGCTCCCCCTCCTCTTCTTCCTTCCTCCGCCTCATCCCAGTCCTCGGCGTCGTCGTCCTCCTCCGTCGGGGGGAGCCCTTGTTGCCACGACTGGATGCGCCTCCAGGGGAGGAGGAGGAGGAGGAGGAGGAGGAGGAGGAGGAGGAGGAGGAGGGAGGAGGAGGAGGAGGAGGAGGAGGAGGAGGAGGAGGAGGAGGAGGAGGAGGAGGAGGAGGAGGAGGAGGAGGAGGAGGAGGAGGAGGAGAGAGAGAAGACCAGGACGCTCCAGAAAGTGGCTCGACTTTTAGGGATCGAGACGTTGACATCTCGCCCTCGACGGATGCTGGCGGAGCGTCGGTGGAAGTCAGCGGAGGTTAGACTATGGCGGCTCCGCCGATGGAAGAACGCCGAAGCCTCTGCGGAAGCTGGCGGAAGTGACAGCTGACCCGCCAAGAGTCCCGAGGGAGGTCAATGCTGGTTTTTCCAGTTGTCCAGAGTCGGTCACATCGACCTGATGTTATCTAGCCTCCCGTTCCGCACCTCACGGAGGTTTTGCTGATCGGTGGTTTGAATGTGCGTTGAGTATGTTGCCATTTAGGTCAGTCACTCCAAGTGTAATTAATCTCGCTTGAGATGCTCAGCTCGAAGCAGACGCTCCACATGTTACCGTATCAGGCGCAGGGGAGATGTTACTGGCCCTTTTTCCCACGAGGTAGAAATTGAGCGTGTTCGCTCGAAGTACCGAAATTGACACAAATCGTATAGGAACGAGCTGGTCACATCAACTGCGGACGTCGTGGAAAACATCGCGACGGACAGGTTGTCTATGTTTTGGGATGGAGGATGAGCTCCAGGACCCACGCCGCGACAGAAATCGTGACGTCGAGCGCCTGAAGGATCAGGATGGGGCCGAGGGGAACGTCCTCTCCTCCTTCGTCCTTCTCCCTTTTCCTCCTCCCTGCCCCTCCAATCCCTCCCCCATCCTCTCCCCTGAGATCCGACGTCACACAAGAAAACTGCAACATCGCAACAAATCGCGACAGGAGCCCTGGAACCAATCTCCCTGCTGCACTTTTAAGGCTGGATTGATCCGTGAGGGTCCCGTGGCCCGAAACAGAGCAACGTCGCCCACTGGAAAGAGCGCGACGCCAGGATCTCAGGCCAGGATCTCAGGCTCCCTCCTTCCTCCGAAGTCTCCTCTCTCTTCCCTCTTCCTCCTTGTAGTAGACAGGGTCCCCGAAACACTACGTCTCTTTTGGGCGGGCTTGTCCCGAAGTCCCCGTTTGCAAGGGCCGATCCGAGTGCACTGCTAGACAGCTGACTCGGGTACGCACCATAGGGTTCATTCGTTCTTCTCCTCCTAATCTGAAGGGGGAGGAGAACGAGGAGGAAGAGGGCCGCGACGCCCGCGCCCCCGCTCGTGCCCACGCCGGTACCGACAGCGATGCCTCGGAGAAGACGCAGCCTCGGCGACGAGGGGCCCCCAGAGGCCCGACCCTCACATTCTCGCGCTGCGAGAAATCACGACGGATGGTTTTTGCCCATTGTGTCGCCGCGGGCCTTCCATTCACGCGGCCCCGGGACCGTCAGAAATCGACTCAGGACGAAGAGCCCGTCCGGGGAAGGGGCCCCGACCTTTGGGGGGGCACGTTGCGAAAAAATATGGCAAGGGCGTGGCCCCCAGATGTAGCCAGCACCGGCCCACAATAGCCCTGATGTGGGGGAGGCACATGTCCCAAGGGGCTGGGGCCCTCGCACAATCTTCCACTGGCTGTTTGACTGGCCCTACGTCCGCTTCGTCCGCCCTACTGGCTGTTTGTTTGCAGCTCTTCCTTTCCAGATCTGCTCTTATGTTCGTTCCCGTTTTGTAACGAGTTGCGGGGCTTCTGAGCATAGTGTCCACCACCATGATAATGAAGTACTTTTCCACTCGGCGCCGCTGCCGAGGCGCAGGCCCACCCCTCGGTTCCGACGCCTGCCCCGTGAGCCCCCGCATCGTGACGGCCGGATTTGCTTGTGCCAGCTGCCTGGGCTCCTCGCCCTCAGCGAAGAAGGATTCGCAAGCGTGCTGGGGGCGGAAGTCCTCCACCGTGCCCCCGAAGTCAGGTGCCCACACGGGCGCCCTGGCCAATTCCCCCAGCCGCACAGCTCAAATCTCGCCCGAGAAATCGTGGTCCATGGTGTAGTTGCCGGCGCGATGAATAACGGGGTTCCCCGCCACCCCCAGCCCCAGTTCCGGACCTGCCGCGGCACTGGAAAAACCACAACCACCGGAGCGCTGGCGACCAGCAGCTGGGGGCGGGGGCGCCAAAAGACCGTTGAGCACCCACCGCTACGAGGCGGGAAAGGGCTTCAAACGGATTGCGCTGGCAGCGAAAACAGCACCGCTTGCGATGCCTTCGAAATCATCCAGTGAGTTGGCGGGGAGGACTGGAGGGGGAAGGGTGCGATGCAATGACGGGGCCCTCTCATCCGCTACGACAGATTTCCGAGCCTCTCCTTCTTCGCTTCCTCGCATTTCCCTCCCTGTTTCCGAGCCGTTCGTTTCTCGTTTCCTCGCGTCACCTCTGCTTTAGGAAGCTGGACCCCGCCCTCGGGGCCATCGAGGCCCCATCGCTCGAGGCAGGGATACCGCGAGGTCTCTTGAGACGGCGCTGCGGCCGCGTCTGTGTTTCGCGGCGGCTGCCTTGCGCAGCGCGCAACCGTGTTAATCGACCAGGCGGCTCCGTCAGGCATGGGGGGGGCTTGTGTCCAGCAGGCCCTCCCCTGGTGCCAGATTGGGGTTAGGGGAAGGGGGCGGTGCGGCCATCACCAGAGGCCCAGAAGGGCCCGAGGACGTCCAGGTCCTCGTCGATCCCCGCCGCCTCGCCGTAGTCGGCGTTGACGGCGACTTTGGTAGTGACGCCCCTCAGAAATCGGCCCCTCAGACCCGTCCTCCGGTGGGCTTTGACCAAGAGGCCGTGGTGGATCCAGCAGCGTCGACAAGGGGGCCCCCCAGCGCCCAAGAAGACCCAACGGGCGCCCAGAGCCTCGTTGTCGTCGTCATCGCCCTCGCCGTCCACTACGACGGCGGCGGCGACGGCGGCGCTTGCGGCGGCGGCCTCCTGGTGCCCCCGAAAGCTCAATAATGAACCAAGAAGGCCCAAGAGCACCCAGAAGCCTCGGCCCTCGACCCTCGATCGATCGATCGAATGTGGCGGCGGCCACCGTGAAAGGAGGGAGGATGGAGCACGGGAGCACGCTGGAGGACGGCGCAGCCCCTTCTCCCACGAGCCGTCTGACGGCCTTCCCAACATGGAGGCCGGACGGGCATGCACGATGGGGGGAGGGCAGGGTGGAGGGAGGGCAGCAGGAGGACACGAGGGAGGGCAGCAGGGAGGGCCGTAGGGATGGCAGGATGGAGGGCAGGAGGGGTCGACGCCCCATACCCCGAGATCCGACGTCACGAGCTATCTACACCATCACACAGACACCTCGACCAGAGCCCTGGAACCCACGTTTCTGCATTCTTCGAGCCGGATCGAGCCATGAGGGTCCCGGGCCCGAAACAGGGCCAACGTCGCCCGTTGCGGAAGAAAATGCGACTCCAGGATCTCAGTGCGGTGGTCGTCGTCGTCGTCGTCGGGGGAGGACTGAGGCGGCGGCCGTCGCCAAGGCCGGCCGCATCGAGGGGGCCGCCGAGCGCCTCGAGCGGTGTGGACGGCTGGTGACCGCGGCGGAGACGGCAAAGGTGCCCGCTGCGGCGCGGGCGCTGCCCAAGGCCCTCGGGAGGGCCCCTTGGCCCAAGGCTCTAGGCCTCCCAGATGGGGTCTGAGCAGATGGGGTCGGATGATCGTGCCGCATCGCCGATGCATCGGCGATGCGGCTCGATGTGGAGTCCGATTTTCTCCAAGCCAACGTCGCCGATGCATCGCCGACGCGGCAGCGCAATCCTCCGACCCCATCTACTCCGACCCCAGATGGGAGCCTCGAAAGATGGGCGCGGTGGCCACAACGTTCGGCACGATCGAAATAGGTGCGGAAAGAATGGCCCCGAGATCCTGGCGTCTCATCTTGCCGAGCCGAGCGTTTTCGTTGAGTTTCGCGCCTTCGGGGCCCTCGCAGATCGACCGGGCTCGAAAAATGGTGCAGAAAGATCGGGTCCAGGGCTCTGGTCGTGATTACCATACGATGTCTTCGATTGTTCGCGCCGTCGAATCTCAGGCGGGGGGCGGCTAAGACTGACAGCAGCACCTGTCCATTTCGGACAGGACTCGCTGTCTGTGTCCGCGGACTTGTTCATTCGATGTAGAACGGCGCCTGCCCACCAGGGTCCCAAGACGGGCGCGGTGGTCACGCCGTCGGGTGAGCCAGGTGGGGGTTAGAACTGGCTTGGGGGCCGAGGTGGCACGACACCGGTTCCAGCCAGCAGAGAGGGGGGATAAAGGAGCCCCTGCGTCGCCACGGCTGGATGCGGCTCGAAGGATTTGTGAGTTTCGACCCTATGAGCGGTCCGCGGACAGATTTTTGATTGCATTTGGTGTCATCCACTCTCTTAACAGATTTTCTCTGGACTTCTCTTGCTCAGGCTCCATGGCCGTCTCCAAGGTCGGAGTACAGCCTTGGCATCTTCTCGCTGTGAAGAAATTAAGACGGAAGGTTTTTGCTCGTGTTCTGTTTCCGGTGGCCCTCATCGGACCCCAGGATAGTCAACGAACCACTCAGGTAGTTCAGCATTTTTTCCCAACCCTCCTGCGTTGGGATCTCGTTTTGAGTAGAGCACTGCTCGCGCGTCTCCTTCCTTCCTTCCCGTCCCTCTCTTCCCCCCTGCCTTTTACCTCGCTCGCCACTGCGTGCCAGCTGGGGGGCTGCGATCTGTGAAACTGTCGCCACTTTCGAGGCCTGCTGGGGGGCCCAGCACAGTGGGTACTCACCGCAGACTCAAATGGGACCTCGCCATCCCTGGGGGGCTGCGATCTGTGAAACTGTCGCCACTTTCGAGGCCTGCTGGGGGGCCCAGCACAGTGGGTATTCACCGCAGACTCAAATGGGACCTCGCCATCCCTGGGGGGTTGCGATCTGTGAAACTGTCGCCACTTTCGAGGGCTGCTGAGGGGCCCAGCACAGTGGGTACTCACCGCAGACTCAAATGGGACCTCGCCATCCCTGGGGGGCTGCGATTTGTGAAACTGTCGCCACTTTCGAGGGCTGCTGATGGGGCCCAGCACAGTGGGTACTCACCGCAGACTCAAATGGGACCTCGCCATCCCTGGGGGCTGCGATCTGTGAAACTGTCGCCACTTTCGAGGCCTGCTGGGGGGCCCAGCACAGTGGGTATTCACCGCAGACTCAAATGGGACCTCGCCATCCCTGGGGGGCTGCGATCTGTGAAACTGTCGCCACTTTCGAGGCCTGCTGAGGGGCCCAGCACAGTGGGTACTCACCGCAGACTCAAATGGGACCTCGCCATCCCTGGGGGGCTGCGATCTGTGAAACTGTCGCCACTTTCGAGGGCTGCTGAGGGGCCCAGCACAGTGGGTACTCACCGCAGACTCAAATGGGACCTCGCCATCCCTGGGGGGCTGCGATCTGTGAAACTGTCGCCACTTTCGAGGGCTGCTGAGGGGCCCAGCACAGTGGGTACTCACCGCAGAACTCAAATGGGACCTCGCCATCCCTGGGGGGCTGCGATCTGTGAAACTGTCGCCACTTTCGAGGGCTGCTGAGGGGCCCAGCACAGTGGGTACTCACCGCAGACTCAAATGGGACCTCGCCATCCCTGGGGGGCTGCGATCTGTGAAGCTGTCGCCACTTTCGAGGGCCGCTGAGGGGCCCAGCACAGTGGGTACTCACCGCAGACTCAAATGGGACCTCGCCATCCCTGGGGGGCTGCGATCTGTGAAAGTGTCGCCACTTTCGAGGGCTGTTGAGGGGCCCAGCACAGTGGGTATTCACCGCAGACTCACATTTGACCTCGCCATCCCTGGTGGGGCTGCGATATGTGAAACTGTCGTCATTTTCTAGGGTTGCTGAGGGGTCAAGCACAGCGGGCAGTCACCGCAGGCTCAAATTCTGCACGCTTCGCGTATCCCCACCAGCCCATCTCAAAACAGCAACTCTAGCGAAACATGCCGACAGTCGTGTTTTTCAGGCGTGTTTCCTTCTGCCCCCGCATATCTCCCCTGTTCCCCCTTCCTCCCGCCTCCTTGTACATTTTCCTTGTGGGGGGAGCGGGAGAAGGACGAGGTGGAGGAGGAGGGAGAGAAAGCGCTCCTCGTGGTTTGAGTCGTTCGGGCTTCTCGTCCTGGTGTGAGTCGTTGGGGCCCTTCCTCCTGGTGTGAGTCGTTCGGGCTCGTCGTGGTGTGAGTCGTTCGGGCTCTTCGTCCTGGTGTGAGTCGTTCGGGCTTCTCGTGGTGTGAGTTGTTCGGGCCCCTCGTCCTGGTGTGAGTCGTTCGGGCCCCTCCTCCTGCCCGTCCAGAAACGTGGTAGTCGCAGTAATAGGACTAATAGTAATAGTAGAAGTAGTAGTCCTAGTACTAATAGCAGCAGTAGTAGTAGTCCCAGTAGTACTAGTAGCAGTGGTACTAGTAGCAGTGGTAGTGGCAGTACTAGTAGTAGTAGTTGTAGTAGTAGTAGTAGTAGTAGTAGTAGTAGTAGTAGTAGTAGTAGTAATAGTAGGAGTAGTAGTAGTAGGACTACAGCTAGTAGTAGTCGTAATAGTAGTAGTAGTAGTAGTAGTAGTAGTAGTAGTAGTAGTAGTAGGAGTAGCAGCAGTAGTAGTAGCCCCAGTAGTACTAGTAGCAGTGGTACTAGTAGCAGTGGTAGTGGCAGTACTAGTAGTAGTAGTAGTAGTAGTAGTAGTAGTAGTAGTAGCAGTAGTAGTAGTAGTATTTGTAATAGTAGTAGTAGGAGTAGTAGTAGTAGTAGGACTAGAACTAGTAGTAGTCGTAATAGTAGTTGTAGTAGTAGTACTAGTAGTACTAGTAGTAGTAGTAGTAGTAGTAGTAGTAGTAGTAGTAGTAGTACTAGTACTAGTAGTGTAGTAGTAGTAGTAGTAGTAGTAGTAGTAGTAGTAGTAGTAGTAGTAGTAGTAGTAGTAGTAGTAGTAGTAGTAGTAGTAGTAGTAATAGTAGTAGTAGCAGTAGCAGTAGTAGTAGTAGTAGTAGTAGTAGTAGTAGTAGTAGTAGGAGTAGCAGTAGTAGTAGTAGTAGTAGTAGTAGTAGTAGTAGTAGTAGTCGTAGGAGTAGGAGTAGAAGTAGTAGTAGATGTCTTTTGGGAACCTCTTGGGGGCCTCTTGGGGCGTCCTCGGCGCCTCTTGGGGCCTCTTGGGGGCCTCTTGGGGGCATCTTGGGTGCCTCTTGGAGGCATCTTGGGGGCCTCTGGGGGGCCTCTTGGGGCCATCTTGAGGCCTCTTGGTGCCTCCTGGGCGCTTCTTGGGGCCATCTTGGAGGAAATCGATCAAAGAAGAGGTGAGCTTTAATTAGCGCTGCCCCCATCAGAATGGCAAAATGGGCCCAAAACCTTCGTAAAATCAATGGTTTTGCCTTGAAAGAAGAGGGGAGCTTTAATGAGCGCTGGCCCCTCAGAAGGCCAAAATGTTGCCAAAACCGTAGTAAAATCAATGAGTTTAGCTTCAAAGAAGAGGAGAGCATTTTTTCTCCTCCCCCCCGTCGGGGCCAGACTCCTCGTGAGGGGTGTCGTTTTTTTAGCCCTCCCAGGAGTCGAAAACGACCGCCCTGACGACCCGCGAAAGGACCTCTCCAGGCCCAGGGGGAGGGGGTAGGGGGAGGGGTAAGCCCCTCCCCGAAGGGGAAGAAGGGGGGCTGAGAACAGAGAGGACTCGCTAAACCACTCACGCCCAAAGGGCTGGTGGGATTAGACCTCGCCATCCTTGGGGGGCTGCGATCTGTGAAACTGTCGCCACTTTCGAGGGCTGCTGATGGGGCCCAGCACAGCGGGTATTCACCGCAGGCTCAAATGGGACCTCGCCATCCTTGGGGGGCTGCGATCTGTGAAGCTGTCGCCACTTTCGCGGGCTGCTGAGGGGCACAGCACAGTGGGTACCCACCGCGGATTCAAATTTGACCTCGCCATCCCTGGGGGGCTGCGATTTGTGAAGCTGTCGCCACTTTCGAGGCCTGCTGGGGGGCCCAGCACATTGGGTACTCACCGCAGACTCACATTGGACCTCGCCATCCCTGGGGGGCTGCGATCTGTGAAAGTGTCGCCACTTTCGAGGGCTGCTGAGGGGCCCAGCACAGTGGGTACCCACACGCAGATTCAAATTAGACCTCGCCATCCCTGGGGGGCTGCGATCTGTACAACTGTCGCCACTTTCGAGGGCTGCTGGGGGGCCCAGCGCAGTGACGCCACACGCAGATTCAAATTAGACCTCGCCATCCCTGGGGGGCTGCGATCTGTGAAGCTGTCGCCACTTTCGAGGCCTGCTTGCGGGGCCCAGCACGGTGACGCCTCCCAAGTAGCTTACACATCAAGTCGATTGTCCATACAAGTTTCGGCCAACTCCTCGTTTCCATTGATACAAATGGGTTGGGTACGTCACAGGGTAATTTGGTCAGCGGCTGCGAGGGGTCCAAGCAGTGTTCGAGATTGCGCTGGAATGCAGCGCAAGCACAGGTAGTTCAACACACACTTTAGAAGGTCGCGCGGATTTCTCGGATCGGCTTTTCCTCCACCTCCTTCCATTTTGCCTTCTCCTCATTCGCATTTCCCTCCCCCCTGCAACCTCATCCTGTCTCCAGCTCCATCGTCTCCTTGCTTCCTCCCTCTAATATGTTGCCTCCTGCTCCTCCTCGTTTACTCCCTCCGTCCGTCTCCTCGTCCCTTTTCTCTCCTCGTCCCCGCTTCTACGTATCTTCCCCCCGAAGCCCCATTGGATTGGGATCCGTCCCACATGTCGAAAGAGGGGTGGGGGAAGATTTGTCCTGACTGCATGTGTCGTTCACTCGCCTAGGTACGCTCATTTCTGATGTCACTTGCCTCTGCGTGATGTCACTTGCCTCTGCGTAATAATTTCAAGCATCGGTTCGCAACATTTCGCAGCCGCTTCCCAGAAGCGAAACGTAGCCGACGATTCGATTTGTTCGAATCGCCAGCTCCTGGAGCTATCGACCCCGACCCCATAATGGGATTTCATCCCGAGTCGGTTTTTGACGGTCTTGGAGGCTCGAAGTTGCTTCCAGGAATTCTGAAACAAGTATTGCGTACACTTGAACGGAGCCTCCCCCGTTCCACCTCCTGCTTCCTCTGCTGGGCGGGCCGCGAGTCCAGTTTGCCAAGCGCTCTGCGCAAGCGAGCTGGCCAGCCCCCTCAGTGCTCAGCACAGGCCTCCCTGGGAATGGCCGTTGCCGCGCGCCCTGCCACAAAGTATTGCCCTGGGAGGGAGGATTCGCACCAGCTGGGTCCTTTGGCCTCTGGCTCCTCTGGCCCCTCCTCCCTCCCATCCCTTTTCATCCTCCTCTTCCTCCTCCTCCTCCTCCTCCTCCTCCTCCTCCTCCTCCTCACCACCACCACCACCACCACCACCACCATCACCATCACCACGCTATGCCTGCGAGCACAACAAGGGCATGCGATTCGATCATCTGCGCAGAGCCTGAGAGCACTGGCAGGGCGCTTGCGAGCGCCGGCACTGGCACCAGCGAGCACCAGCCAGGCTCCTCCCCCCAAACCGTACGACCGTTAGCGTTACTTGGGGGTTGGGGGGTGGGCCCAGGTAACGACCGTTGCACGCGCCAGAGGATAGAAACAACTGTATAACACTGGTGTCCTTTTGGAGGCTTCAGGTCAGCTATGACATCCGTCTGCGGATAAAGAATCAACAGAGCAGTGGGAAGGGTTGGGGGGGAGTAGGATTCCACATTCGGCGCGAACGCACCTGTCTTGTCCTCTTCCTGCCCCTCCTCCTCCCCCCTCGCCTCGCCGCCTCGCCAGCCCCGCGCCCCCCGGCAGATGGCGCGGCGGAAGAAGGAGGCCTCCACGGCAGGGGCGGTGCGGCGCCGTCGCCAGCGGCGGGCCCAGCGCCAGTGAGCGTGCCGAGGGCACTGCGGCGGCCCCCTTCGTCGGGGTCGGCCAGGAGAAGGGCGGGGACGGGGGCTGTACCATCTCGGATCACCGCTCCTCTCTCGAAGTAGTGTTGCCCCGTGTCAGTGACGGACACTCATGAGGCTCATGGCCGCTGTGCGTTTCTGCTTCTTTTGCGTGCCAGTTGTTTTCGTGTTCGACGTCACCGTTCCCCGGGCGACGTGGTGTTGTTGGTGTTCATTGGCGGCTACCCTTGAGGCTCATTATCGCTATGATGCTCCTCTGCTTCCTTGGCGCGCTCCCCCCAACAACAAAAAGGGGTGAGGACCAGAGGAACGTGTATTCCATGATAGGGGCCTGGAATCCCTCCTCTTCTTCTTTCAATCCGTTCCCTGGTCCCCCTGTCCGCGCACATGTCTCGGGCCATGATTTGCGACTCCTCCTCTTGGACGCCCCGCCCTCTTGGACGCCCCCGACTTCGGGGCACTCGCGGGCAACACCAGGAGATGAGTTCCTGACATCGAGATTCTCTTATCGAGGACCTTCGTAGATGCTCGATTGTGGCCCATAGCCGTCCTCTCCACCCCTCCTCCTCCTCCTCGTCCTCCTCCTCTTCCTCCTCTTTCTTACATTGCCATTTTGGCTCAAGAGCCCGAGTCAGGAGTGGGGCCCCGCACACGCGCCCTCAGCTGTCTTGCGTGTAGATGGTGGCGCGTTGTGCCCTTCCTGCGGGGGTGGTGCGTACGCGGTGGCATGTATCACGCTCGCAGCCTACATGCACGCGCTGTCCGCAAATATCGTGCAATTCGTCGGCAATATCTCCGTGCTCGTTTTCCTGATCGGCGATGCGTGGAGGTTCCTGCGCCGCACATTCACTATGCCCGACGCACGATCGAGAGGCTTCCGGTCCAGGCTGACCTTTAATGGTATAGTGGGTTTCGTTATCATCACCTTCGTGATACTGTTGCGGCGACTGGGAAATCTCTTTCGTTTGGCGATCGGCACAGAATTATTCAGCAACACGCCCGCTACGGTCTTGCCGGACACAGTGTCCGCTCCTGGGATCAGGAGACGCTGTGCCGCCTCCGCGTGAGGCGAGATGTTTGGACAGACTTACCTCGGAATGTTCACCGTCATACTCTATTAAGCTGGCGTTCCACGACTTATTTCCTCAACGCTGTGGTATTTCAGCTGGTGTCGCTGTTTTGGTGCGAGTCGGTGCAGGCTGTGGTCAGCATGTTCTCGCACTGGCAGACGGGTTGCCCTGCTTGGCCAGGGGGCATATTGAAGGAATCGGATCTTCAGAAAGTTCCAGCATTCATACACGATCTCTCTGTCATTCCGCGTCCTGCTACAGGCTCAGCAGGTGTCTTCCTCATCGCCGCCTGGGGGGGGCGACGTTGCTGGTTTCTTGCGCGACCTCGCTTGCGGAACGGAGCTCTGCTTATTCGAAGCACGTCAAGTTAAGTTCTTCGTGATGATCTTCAGGGGCCACTGGGAGAACGGAATACCTCACGTGAAGTAGTCTTGACGCTTCGCGTATCCCCACCATAGCCGCAGTGAGGTACGGGGCTGGCACAACCAGATACCGAAGACTACACCTGGCTCAGCAGATGGAGGAGGCCTTGGGGCAGGTCGAGGGAGCAGGCTGGGTTCTCACTTGGCAGGCCGCCAGGCGCAGACTTAACAAAGCGGCGGGCAGTCTTGCCACCATAGGGGTGTATTGGGCAGACGCCCTCCGCGGGGCAGGCGTTACAGCAGTCACTTCCCACACACAGTGGAGTGGGTCCGTCCATCCTATTCCCGCCCACTTCCCGTGCGCCCCCCCTCGCTCTGCCTGTCTGTGCGACCCCACTGTGGCGGCTGAGGTTGCCCACTCTCTCGCGCATCCCTCCCCTGCCCCACTCCATGTCCCCCCTCATTCTGTGCCCCGTCCGCCCGACCGCCGCAGCATCTGAGCCCGCGCCGTGTCGGCTCAAGCAGCTCCTCCCATGTGCATTCTTTCAGCTTTCGCAGCTATCGGCTGCACTCCCCCCCATTGCACCGCCGCGAGATGGTAAAGAAGAACAGCGGTGGGCCCCTTGTCAGATGGCCGTCTCCGTTCGAGCCCTGCAAGAGTGACCCCAGTACTGAAGGTACATCCAAGCCCTTTCGTGCCCGTGAGTGCCCCTGGATGCGCTGGGCGCACTTCCACACGGAGTGGTGTTGATGGTGCGAGGTCTGCCAGAAACACTGCGGCGGCAAGGCGCATCTCATGAGCACCGAACATTACCAGGAGGCCGCCAAGCAGAAGGAGCACGGGTGGCCCGACCCCAGGTGCTACACTGAGGCGGGCAATCTCTGGGCCAGGACCCAAGGAGGGACCAGAGACTGCATCATCAATGACATAATCGAGAGGTGCGGGCGGCCTGGGTGGGTACTCCCCTGTCCGGACGTGGAAGACGGCAATCGGCACCTACCAGGCTGGGCGTTCCCAGAGGACTGGGACCACGCACCAGTCGACTTTCCTTATCGGGACGACGATTTCAGCTTCATAACCCCCACCGACACGATCCCGTCCGCCAGCCTGCGGCCAGCAGACTTGCACCGACGTGGCGGGAAGGCCAACCCATGGCTCAGCGGAAGGACGGCGGGAGGCAGCGTCGTGCCTCCCCCTCGCAACATCGCAAAGGGACCTCCTCCCCCCAATCTGTGCGACAGGCTGGTCGGATCCAGCAGGGCGTCGTCGCAAGACCCCACCGAGCGGGGCGGGCCACGAAAGGGGGAGGAACCCGGTGGGGCTAGCAGTCGCCACCCACTCCCCTCGCTGACATCCCCAGACCCCCCAGCGAACACCGCGGCCAAGGCCATCGCACAGTTGTTCTGCGTGCCAGCGGAACGCCCTGGAGCCCAGTTCCGTCTGCATGTCCCCCTGGGGAAAATCGTAGAAGGAGTTAACCTGCCAATGTGCTGGGAGCAGGACCTACGACAGAGGGGGATCGTTCTGACCAGACTGGCATGGACGGAGACCATGGGCCCCACAGAGACATCATGGGACGGATCAGTGAAGGCCAGAACAGATCTGGCACGCAAGCGGAGCTGCGCCGTGGAAGTGGCGGTAACCCCCGCACACGAGCAGTCGGACTGTCACGCACTTGACAAGTTCAAGCTTCGCCAGGCGCCCCCCCCCCCCCCCCAGACGGGAAGACACTCCTACACCTGCAATGGCCTAGCGAACTCCGGCTATCGCTCAAGGGAGTGGACGGTGTACAGGACTCACAATCTCGGGCGCTGCTCCCCAGCCTCACCAATCCCACAGAGGACCAGGTCGCCTCCCTCAGGCTGGTGTGGCCCCCGGAGTTTTGTGGCCACATCCCCAGCAGCGAGCGCGTCGCACTGGATCTCAGGGAAGGCACAAGGTACCCGACCAACCGGGCTCTGGCATGGTGCGACTCCAAGGAGGCAGAGGAATTACTGGCCCTCGGCAAGGAAACAAGTTCTGGCAGCAAGGAACAAGTCCTGTGACAGAGCGCCATCGAGGCTGCAGCATTGAAGGATCGATCAGGCCATCTCCGACATCTACAAGCTGCAACAGGCGCCGGACGAATTGGTGGGCTCTCCACTGGACGTGATAACGTTCTACCTCAATATAAGGACCCCCCAACGAGGTGACAGGCTAAGGGCCAATGAAGCGGAGAATACGAGGGCGCGCGGAGCTTCCCTCCTGGCAAGGGCAAGGGCCACCATGGAGACCCGAGGGCGGAGCCTACCGGGAGTATCCGCGGTAGAAGTGACCACGCAGCAGCAGCGCAGCCAAGCGCAAGCGGTCGCACCGTTCACTGACGATGAAGTTGATGGATCAATAGGGCAGGTCCTCCAGCGAGTGCGAAACCTCCCCTCCGTCCACAGCCTCAACGAGGCCGCCACGCGACGCCGTCTAAACAGAAACGCGGCCAAGGCACTGACCTCCACCATCCTACGCCACGTGACGATCGTGCATGGACCCCCAGGGACTGGCAAGACTCTTTTCACAGTGGCCACCATGGACGCATGGGCTAGTTCACTGTCGCGAGGCAGTCGGTGGCCCTCACAGCTGGATCGAACACAGCAGCCGACCAGCCCGCTATTGGGCTCGGAGTGGCGCAGAAGGAGAACAGGCTTGCTGGTGAGACTGGGTTTCCCAACAGGTGCGTCAGGCTCGCGAAGGGCGCCAGAGTGGCGCCGGAAATTGCGTCCTTGACCCCAGTGGGACACTGTCAGAGGACCCATAATCGCCCGCCCAAACAGAATGGACCATCCAAGGAGCTCCAGTCCTTCCGCCCCCAACTACTAAGCGACGCCAAGCTGGTTATCGCTACCCACGAGGCGGCCGAGTCGATCAAACTAGTATCAACAGCGCTACTCATCATCGACGAGGCGGGACAGGCCCACGAACTCATGGCGGCAATGCCCCTTGTCAGTGTCACGCGGTCTGGTGGGCACCGTGCACTGGTTGGTGACCCCAGGCAGCTCCCCCCCACGGTTCTCTCCAGGAAGGCGGCCGACAGGGGGCTTTGCCTCTCCATATTCGACAAGCTGCGCAGCGCACTGGGCGGGGGCAGCCCAGCTGTGGTACAGCTGAACCTGTGCTACCGCATGCATCCTCTCATTCTCTCTTGGCCAAACGTGGCCTTCTACAACAAGGCTAGTTATTCGGTTTGGGCTCACCGACCCCCTGGCGCAGAGGCCGATCGCGGAAGGAATGCCGCGGCAGCAGGTGCAACCCTGGGACGAAGGAGACTCCAGGCGCTAGCAGCATCGGCCAACACTACCACGGACGACATGGAGACGTTACTGCGGGACCTCCAACCCCCACCGCAGCACTCTGAAGAAAGGCACCGGTTTCTCCTGGTCGACAACCCCTCAGTTGAGGTCGCCTCCAATCTTCATTCCGGCTACGCGAACATCCCAGAGGCCGCGCAGACGGTGGACGCGGTGAGGGCCCTCATGCCTGCCATGGAAGAAGGGACCACCGTCCTGGTCGTGGTAGGGCACCAGCTTCAGTGCGTGGTGCTCGAGAAGGGCTGGCCCCAGTCGGGTCGCAGCATCATCGGCTCCCTCGGACAGGCTAGGAACAGGGGCAAAGGCGACGGCAAAGGCGAGTTTAAAGGGCCATGCGACCCCCGGGACCAGCGAGGACACGAACAGGTCTTTGAGCAATGGAGCTCCCAATCCAATCGAATTGGGCTACAATTCCCAGGGATATGCCAGGTAGCTGGGAAACACCTGGCCAGCGGCAGGCTCAACATCTCCACCATCGACTCCAGCCAGGGCGATGAGGCCGACATCGTGGTCTACCTGACTACGCGATCCAACTACTTCCACGACTGGGGTTTCATGGGCAATCCCAATAGAGTCAATGTCGCTATCGCGCGTGCCAGGTCGCACGTTATCATCATCGGGGATGGAAGAATGTTCACCACGGCCGCGGGATCGCACCTCAGGGAGCTCCTTGAATATGGGAGGATGGCTGGGCTTTGGATACGCTTCCACGGGGACAACCTGGGCAACCGTGCCCCCCTACGCTGCGACGAGGGATTCGACCCCATCGAGGACCTGGAGTCTTGGATCCCAGCTGCTCCCACGCACGACGGGGGCGCCGGCGTAAAGGGCCTGGGCGACGCCATCAGGAAGGCCAAGGCCAAATTGGAAAGCTAATTCGCAGACCGTATTGCAGCACCACTGGATGAGAAGTTCTCGTGGGAAAGGCTCGGGGCCGCCCTCTCGGACAGCATCCAGACGCTAGTCGACGACCCACTCATGGGCATTCTGCTGTGCACCATCTCTGGACTGCACCCCCACCAGTGGCAGATGGGGGCCACACCCAGGCAGCCTGGCAGCTTTGACAGAAAGGCATGGGGCCATTTGGGCTACTGCTTTGACCCGGAGGTCGGGATCGACGCGAGCAACCGGGTGTGCAACCTCACGTGGGCGGCCATCGTCTGGTTCCTCGGGCTTGGCACGCCGTGGAACGACAAGCAGCTTGGGGTCGCGTACGAGTCGCTCCCACCCCTACCTCACATGGTGGGCTCCAACAGGGTCCCCAAGAAGAAAAGTCACTGCGCTCCCCGGAGCACGCTCCATCAGTTTCCAGCGGCATGGAGCTCTACCACCTGCAAGTGCCGTCGGCACAGGTTACACCCAGGTATGGAGGACCTGAGCGCCTTGTTCCAGCACGAGGGGATCGATGCAAAGCTCACAGACATGCTGGTCAGTGCGGGCGGACAGCCGCTCTCCCCACGCGCACTCAGAGTTCTATTGGTGGTCGTGATGCTGCAGCTACGCGAGCCCAGGGCCACGCTATGGCCCTTCCCGAACCCCGAGGTCACTGGCGACATCTTCGAGGCAATGATGGGCCTGTGCCTCCCGCGGCAGGAAGCGCGCAGAGACTTCCGCACGCAATTCGCCACGACGTGGGTTTACCAGCTGGCGGACCTCGAGAATCTCCACGCCAAGCTCGCCAAGGTCATCCGCCACACGGGCACCCTGGCAACCATCGCCCACCACCACAAGATTGCCGACAAGCACGGCTGTCCAAAGACTTGGGCCGAGATGGAGGCGCACGACTTTGCGTCGGAAGCTCCCCTACGCGTATTGAGGCGCGTATTAGAAGACATTGTGCAGCCAGCCGACGTGTGCCATCTGCACCACGGAGAGCGTTCCATCTGCCCTCTCCACACCGCGCTGGCAGGGGCGGAGATCGGGCTGGGATGCCCACGTAACATGGAGGACCTACAGTACATTGGCGGGGGGATTGCCATCTCCAACCACCGTCTCGACGAAGGCATCCCCGCCTCGCCCGCCCCAGGTACTACGCTGATTCCTCCCGTTGTGCACGACGGGCGCTTCAGCGGGCTTCAGAAGGAGGCCACGTACTGCTGCGACGGATGCCGCAATGGGGGGCTGCAAGGCTCCGCAGGCACATGGGGGGGCGACTACACCCGCGAGCTACTCGCTCAGAACCGCCTGCAGGCGCACGCGATGGGGAAAATTTGCAGATGGCTCTGCCAACGCTGTTGGGTTGCCGCACTGGAAAAGAAGGGCATTTATGTTTGTACAGCTACGGGGAGGGGCCAGCCACAAGAGGGGGTCGGGCGGAGGCCTCCGACAGGAGAGCCGAATGAGAGAGCGAAACTTTTCACACCAGTGGGCGGGCCTCGCCCGATGATCTTGCAAACACGAATCTCGAGAGATGCCAGGCGTGCTCCGACTCGGGCCGTTGCTCGAGTAGGCCCGCAATCTACATCACGGGGCACGCCCAGAACTAAAGTTAATCGTGATTACCCTTCACAAGGGCAGGGGGGGCGGGACCGAAAAAGCTATGAGCACACACAAAGATAAGGAGAGATAGACGGCCCACGACCCCGCACACTGCGACATAAAAGACTGTTTGAAAACAGTTATTTATGTTTGTACAGCTACGGGGAGGGGCCAGCCACAAGAGGGGGTCGGGCGGAGGCCTCCGACAGGAGAGCCGAATGAGAGAGCGAAACTTTTCACACCAGTGGGCGGGCCTCGCCCGATGATCTTGCAAACACGAATCTCGAGAGATGCCAGGCGTGCTCCGACTCGGGCCGTTGCTCGAGTAGGCCCGCAATCTCCATCACGGGGCACGCCCAGAACTAAAGTTAATCGTGATTACCCGTCCACGCCGCAACGCAAGCATCTGGCCCAATGGGCCCTCAGCCTGCTTCAAAATCAGCAAACCAACAGGGAGGGAGGGAGGGAAACAAGGATACAACTTAAAAGACCCAGACTTACCCCCTTATGGCTAGCCCACAAGTTCCCCCCATTACTGACTGTGAGAGCGAGGCGAAGGAAAGAGGCAAGAGTGGCGCCAACGCTTAGGTCCTGCGTCGGGCGCGTGCACGATGCGCGCTGGACGGCTTGCCGAATGGCTCAGACCTGCTCACTTGGCCCTCGTCAAAAACCTGCACCTCATCGTCTCTGACCCTCGCGAGCTTCTCCACCAGTAGCTTCGCCAGCGGGGTGTCGGACTCGGGTGAGTTCATGATTGCCTCCTTCAGCTGCTTGGCCGGCTGACGCCAAAAGCTGCGGCCCGTCTCCATCGTCGTCGATGGCAATTGTGAACGGCGTCTGATGAGCGTGTGGACCTTGGTGTAGCGGCTCAGAGCTGATGGGGTCTTCCAACGCCCACGTCTGCGGGCCTCCTCCAGTCCTCCGCCCGCCGCGACAAAGTCGGCCGCCGCGGCGTGGCGGATGCCATGCGGAGGTCCCATGTGCTCCAAACCTAGCTCGCCCAGCAGCTTGGCCCACGAACGCCTGAAACTGCCCTGGCTCACGGGCAGCACGAGCTCTTGGTCCGAGATGACCGAGACAAGAACCTCCATGATGGCCTTGGCAACCTTCATCTTGAGCTCGACACCCTGGTCGGAACCGGTCTTCACTTTCTCGCCGCGCTCTCGCCTTCCAAGGAGTAGTGCGACCCGCCCGTCCTTGTCGATGCTCACGTCGTTCTTCCGCAGCTGGCACCAGTCTTGCTCCCTCAACCATCCGTCAAGCTGCACGAGCGCGGCCGCGCCCTCAATGATCATGCCGCGCTCGAAGAACGCCTTGATGATGGTCCCCATCGCCTCCATCGGGATAGGCTCGCCCTCCCCGCCGAAGCCCATGCGCTCCCAGCTCTTGAGTGCGCGGGCTGCGACTGGGAGGAAGTTCCTGTGGTCCTCGAAGATGTGCATGAACCCGTTGAAAAGGTAGCTCGCTTTCATGAAGCTGGCCTGCTGCACATAGCACATGTCGGCGATGTAGTCCGCCAACGCCCTGTCGCGCTCCGCCACCGTGCTGAACGGCTGGCCGGAGCGCTTCACCTCCACCAAGAAATCCTTGACCGCTCGCTGGTACTGGATGTTGGTGTTGTCGTCGACAGCGTGGATCACCAGCCGGTTGTTGTACCTCAGCGGGCCCTCGGCGGCCCTCTCCCAGGCCAAGGCTCCTCTCTGCTTGAGCGGGGGTGGCTTCGGCCCCCGCGGGGCCGCCGCCGCCCGCTGCGTCGAGACGAAGAGGATCACCAATGGGAGTGTCCAGCGGTTCCTCGCCGTCGCAGCCCCCGAAGCCAGTGGAGCAGCAGCTTGGGTGTGTACCTCGTGCTGTGGCCCGCCTTCGTCTCCTCCGCCGCTCCCAGGTCGACCTGTCGAGACGGTCCGTCGGCGACGTTGACCTCGGAGGGTACCCAACGATAATATGGACGCAGTCGGCACACCAGCTGTACAACTCCCGCCATTCTCGCCAGATGTAGCAGAGCCCGTGCCGAGCTTCTCCCCTTGGTCAGCACCCCGAGGCTCACCAAAGAGTCCGTCATGATGAGTACTCGAGATCTCCAGGCCCTCGAAGTCCTCGACAGGTGTCGTAGCAGCCCCACTATCGTCCTCAGCTCCAACACATTGTTGTGCTCCTCCCTCTGCCAGCGCCCCTGGAACAAGACCCTCCACCTCTGCTCGTCGAGCCAGCTCTCCTGTGGTGGAAGATGTTGCGCTCGGGCCCTCACGACTCGAGGCAGTCCATGACGCAGCCTCACCTGCGCACCGTCCGGGACCCGATCCCAAGAGGGCTCGACGCTCCTCACCACCTGAGCGTAGGTCTCGCAGAAGAGGACGGGGTACGGGCAGGCGATCTTCGTCCACTTGGTACCGCCCGGGCCGCTGCCCCGCAACTCGCGATGCACCAGCCCTGTCCTCGAGCAGCGTCCCCGCGTGCCCTGACATCGACGCTCCATCACACAGAGGGCCCTGCAGTTGGTGACCAGGGTGGTCGGCTTCTTCCACTCCTCCCCGTACTGGCAGTAGTCCAGGCTGATCCTGATGACCTCGGACCTCGCGAGCAGCTCGAGCATGGGCGGGAAGACCCACATCAGGCTGGACTCGGGGTTCTCGATCACGAAGTAGATCCCTTCCCTGATGCAGAAGAGCGCCGCCTGCACCGCCAGCATACACAGCGTAGATCCCTCCTGCGCCTTCTCCGCGTCGCCTGGACTCAGACCTGGCAGGCCCCAGGGACAGTCGAGCGATCTCAGGGGAGGTCGCCTCGCCCGCGAGAAGGTAGAACAGGGAGGGGCCATGTGTATCCACCACCACCACCGCCATCGTAGCCGTCGGAAGAGACGTTCGAGGTTGGAAACATTGAGGAGATCGTACTCGCGGCCACGTGCCACATCCCATGCCTCTCCCCACGAGAGAGTCAGACCGAGGATCGCCTGTAGGAGCCTCTCGCTGCCCGCGAACAGCTCCAGAAAGCCCGGTCTCCCCATCTCTGGTGACATGGGCGCGTCGTCCTCGTCGCCCTCGGCCTCGACCTCCTGCTCCACCTCCGTGTAGGCTCGTGCCGCCTGAATCGTCCATGACTGCAGCGACCCCCGACTGAGCTCTGTCCTGATTTCCTCCACATCGGCCCTCGTCACGACCGCTGCGAAACCCTCCTCCGACGCATCCGTCATGTAGACCCTTTCCAGCCAGGGGGCCTCCAGGTCCGCCTCCATGAAGACGTGCAGCGCCGAGAGCGCCTGCAGCTCGCTCAGTACCTGGACGTCCAGCTTCTGCCATCTCATCGCATCCTCCTCGCAGAACCCGTGCATCCAGCGGTAGGCGGCGTCCAAGATGCAGAAGGCCGCCCTGTTGGTCATGATCGCCCACGTCCACAGGCCCAGCAAACTGCTGAGGGCAGCCGGGGGTACACGACCCATGATGACCATCGCTTCGGTCGCCAGCACCATGTCTCTCATCTTGTCCTGGACGACGCGTAGCCTGTATGGCCTTGGGCCAATGGCTAGCCCAAGACCCCTCGTCAGGCCCTCCCCCCAGTCCTCCTTGTGCACTGGGAGGCCCTGACCCACGAGGTGGGCCTTCACCTTCTCCCTGTCCAGCTCCAGCTCCTCCCCGTTCTCCGAACATAGCTTCAGCCCAATGTAGTCGTCGATGTACAGCAATAGCATCAGCTGCACCTTCTCGAAGGACGGGGTCGGCCTCCCATATGTGATCTGCCCGAGGTTGATGTCGGGCAAACTCTCCAGGGCGTCCGACAGGCAGCTGTGGGCCAAGAAGACGGCCCAGCTGGACCCCATGACGGGGGACATGGCTCCAAGTCCAATATCGTCGGGCTCGGGCTTCGGTATAGAGATCCCCTGCTTGCATGCGTGGTCGTAGATCTGCTGGGGGGTCACCTCTGGCAGCACAAAGTACTCCGCCAAGGAAGCCGGCCATCGTAGCCGGTAGAACCAGTCGGGAATATCGCCCTGGAAGGAGTATAGCCGTCGCCCATGTAGGATTGACTCGTCCAGCTCCAACAGCGCCAGGGATGCGGGGGACCCCAGGGGAACCCACGGCGGGTCCTGGAACAGGAGATTGACCCGCCTGCAGTCCCAGACCAGGCGACTCTTCTCCACCCCCGTCCCCTGCTCGTTCAGGTTCTTGACCACGGTGAACACGCCAACCCTCTCGCGTATGTTCTTCACGTAGCCTATCATCCCCGAGCGAAGCATTCGGAGGGCGAGCTCGAGTCGATTGCTGCCCCGTCTCCAGCCCGGGTCGGTGTAGCTGCGCGTGTTCTCGTAGCGGTCCCAGTCGACCTGGCCCACTTCCTTGATCATCTCGCTGCCCACATTGCTGAGGTAAGCCCCCGCCGTCTCCGAAAGCCTCTCGATGTTCAGGCCCTTCGTGTTCGGCGGCGGCACCGAGACCTCCGAGGCCACCAGCGGGCACATGTCCCCCTTGCTCAGGTGCTTCCTCGTCGTCCTCGATCTCGTCCTTGTCCGTGTACTCTGATAGTCCAGCGCTCCTTCCCCCCCCAGGCGGCTGATCACCGCCCTGCCGTCGTTGATGGTACCCCAGCACTCGGATTGAGCGTGCCTGTCCCAGAGATCGTTGACGATGGCCGTCTGTAATGGGGTCGCAGTCCTCCACTCCCGCCAGTCCCTCCGCCGCCTCAAGATCAGGGTCTCCTGACCCAGATGCCCCGCCGCCAGACCCCGAATGGCCGCCGATGCCCTCTGGACTCGAGCGAGTGTCAGCTGCAGCTGCCTCTCGTCCAAGCCCTGGGAAGTAGGCCGGGCAGAAAGCGGGTACGGCAGGATGGGAAGCGTTCGCAGCGGGTCCCGCTCCCTCTCGTCCACCATCATAAGGGACAAGGTCCACCAGGTGACCTGCACCCCGACGCGAGAAAAAGGTGTCGTTGAAGTAGAGGTCGGACTCGGAGACACCGTCGTCCGACCTGAAGAAGTTGGCCGCGCCCGAGAAGCCGTACAGCCAGGGGGACGCGACCAGGCACCAGCCCGCTACCTCGAAGGCCCGCGAGCTCCCAGGTGTCTGCAGGGCGCCAAGGCCCCACAACAGCACCCGAATCCACCTCGAGTGTGGCCTTACGCTTTGAGCGTGCACTTGGCCAGGACTTGCCACGGGAGCCCCGGCCGCAACCTATTCGTGATCAGCACCCACCGCGCCGCTGTCCTTGGCGCCCTGCAGGTGCTTCGCGATGGTTGCCCTCCTCTTCAGCTTCTCCGTCACCTCTTCGTCGGCCTTCAGGTTCGCCAGCTCCGTGTCGCCGTCCACCTTGAGGTACTCGTCGGCCAAGGCCCAGTCGACCTTGGAGCGCCACTTGCTCCCGCTCTGCTGCCCCTTCGGACGCTGCCAGTCACTGAGGCACTTCACATTCTCGTAGGCCTTCCAGATCGCGTAGAGGCGGAGGCAAGTGAGCTCCGCCGCGGGGCTGTTGATGAGCTGGTCGTAGGCGCCCTCCGCCATCATGCGGTCCAGCACCATGGCCAACATCATCACCTCCGAGCTGATGCTCGCCCGCTGCAGCTCCTTCGACCTCAACCACTCGCCCAGCTCGATCTTGGCCGTGCGCCCCGAACGGTACAGCTTGTGCAGCACCGTCGGCGCGACCCTCGTCTTCACGCCGCCCACAGGCGTCATGCGCACATGCTTGAACTTCTCGAGGGTGGCCAGCAGGCCGTCGCGCGGGTTGCGGCTCTCCTCCTTCAGCAACTGGATACGATCCTGCAGCTCCTCGTCTACACCCCCGACCTGCTCCCATGAACCCGCGCTGTCGAGAGACTTCGCCGGGGACCCAGTGCCAGCAGTCGCCCGTGTAGAATCCGTCTGCACCGTCTCCACATGCTCGCTCAACTTCGAGATGAAGTCGTCGATCTGGGATGTGGTCGGCTGCCCCTCGCCCTCGCTCACGGACTGCCCCTCAGGGCTGGAGGGTCCTGGGTCCGACGTGCGATCTGATCCGCTGGAACGCGGAGGCGAAACCCTGGCCCCGAGAGACTGGGTCGCCACCGCCCCCGTCAGGTTTGCCATCGCCCTCTGCAGTGCCTGCTGCTGATTGGACAACTCCGCGAACAGGCGTCGCGGGGACGGCTCATCGTCGGAGTCGGCGACCTGCGTCCCCAAGACCCTGTCCTCCTCGTCGTCACTGACCGCGGAGCCCCTGTCGGAGTCGGAGTCGCTCGCGTCACCGTAGGACCATGCCCAGAGTAGGTACCCCGTCACCAGGGTCCCGCCGATGGCCACGAGGACATACTCGAGGTCCCCGCTCTCGTAGTACTCGTAGATGGTGTCGTAAACGTGCTGCACGTCCTCGACGGTCTCGTAGACGGCTCGGGCCCCATCATACGCCGCCCGGAAGATTGAACCCAGGCGGAAGAAACGCCACGCACGCCAGCACAAGAAGGAGATCGCACTCCACGACCCCCAGCTCCGCTTGGCCCACAGCGCCGTGAAGATGTTCCCCACTCCGCCCGTCAGCCACGCGACGAAGCCACCCCTCGCACTCTTCTTCTTCTTCGACTTCTGCGGGGGCTTGCTCACCTTCAGCTTCCCGTCCTCGGCGTCGACCTCGAGCCTGGCGATCGCCCTCTCCGCCGCGGTGATGACCGCGTCGCGGGCCCGAGCCGAGACGCCCGGGTGCTCCGTCCACTCCACGTTCGCCGTCGGCTTCGTCAGCACCCGCTTCTTGTCCCTCACATCGATCATCACAATGCGATGGGTGGGGTCCGCTGCTGCCCACAGGCCCGGGTGCTTCGTGCCCGCCTTCGTCACCAGCAGCATCACTACCCCCTGTGCCTTAGAGGGGCTCTTCACATAGATCCTGTTCCACCGGGCCCACGGCGCCATCGTCCACCTGGTGGTGGCCGTGCCCTCGATCACCTCCTCGCCGTAGGCCTCGATGGTGGCGTTGCCGAAGCCGCGCTCGAAGACCCCGCTCTCGGGGATCAGGTAGTGCAGCTCCTGCACCACCAGGAAGAACAGCACGGCGAGCACCCCGCGCGCCGTGATGGCAGCCCCCGCGCGCCCCGCAGCGGGGGCACGGAAGCAGGCTGGTGCCTCGGTCCTGCAGGCGGCGGGCTCGCTGGAGCCCAGGCCGCTCGGACCGAAAAAGCTATGAGCACACACAAAGATAAGGAGAGATAGACGGCCCACGACCCCGCACACTGCGACATAAAAGATTGTTTGAAAACAGTTATTTCTTTTCCTGGGCAGGACCCCGAGGAGCGCTTCAGCAAGAAGTCCATGCAATGGCTGCTGCAGGAGCACAGGCGCAGGCTACTGGACAACCGGGGGCAGAAGAGGGCCAACCCCCCCCCACCCCTGGACGGGCTCCCACTGGGGTTGCAGGAGACAAAGGGCGCTGGAGCCGAGGTCTCCCTCAAGGAGCTCCAATTACGTACGGCGCGCCACTGCCGCCCATCGTGTGCAGGCGCCACTCTGCCACCGCAAAGGCTTTCCGACGGCAGGTTCGGAGCGGAGGCGCAGCGTAGCGGATGTTACCCAGCGAAGTGCGATTTTTGCCCCACTCACACCCCAGAGCTCGAATGGTCGGCAGGCACACCCGCCCTGGGGTGCTTCATCTGGCGCCCGGAAGAAGGCGCTCAGTGCTGCGACCGCACGGGCCTCCCAGCATGGGAAACAATGCTAGCGCTGTGGGCCAAGAGGCAATGGAATGCCAGCTGGGCCTGCAGGAGGTGCTTGGTGCACATTTGGGTCATCGCACCCAGCACTCTCAACAAGGTGCTGAACGCATACTCCAACATGATCCCCCCCCCCCCCCAGCCCTGTCCCAATGGTGGCGAGCGAAGGTGCAGAGGAGGGAGACATCTATGATATGTGTGCACACCTGTCTCCGGTCAGCACATCCCCAAAGGAGGGCTCTTCCGCAAGCTCCCCCCTGAGCTCGAGGCGCGGGCGGTGAGGATCACCAAGGACAATGCTGCACTCGGGTGCGCTCTGCCGCCGCCCCCTCCGCCCGACGCCCCCCGGCTGCCTGCCCACGCACGCGACCCTCTGTCTGGAAGGAGAGCAGTCGTACAGGCCAGTGCGCAAGCTGGTGAATTTCCTGCTGGAATGGAATCATGAGATTTCCATCCGTTGGTCGACTTTTGGTGGAGAAAGGATTGGAGACAAAGTGGGTGGGGACAGCGAGATATCCGACTGGACTCACAGCCAGTTGCTGCGCTTCCTCCACTCCATCTGCGGCGACCAGATCCCCATGAATGGGGCCCCCCCCACATCCCTTGGGACGGCCGCAGAGCTGCAGCAGCCAATGCCATTGCGCAGTTGGTTGGGAGTAATGGAAAGTTCCAGGAGGATTGGATCACCTTCTCGGCCGCGCTCGACTGCCAAAGAGGGCAAGACCCGTGGCTGCAGCCGTTGGAAACGCTGCACCGCTTCTTATCCCTCAGGAAGGACGATCTCGCAGGGGGAACGCTGGAATTCCTCGCTGGCGAGCACAGCGCCCAGAGCAGCAACGACGCCAGAGATCGCCCCCCCGCCGCCGCCTGGCACAAGCGCCCTCCAGCCTCGGGCGGCCACGCCAGCTGTGACGACCTCAGTCAACAGCCCCCAGGGGCCACAGAAGCGACGAAGGAGATAAAGGAGAAACCGTCCTCGGATGGGGAGGGACTCCCACGGTAACGGCGACAGCCCGTTCGAGGTAGACTGGGATGAGGACAATCTAGAGAGGACAGTCTCCATGATCCATCGCCCCCCGCAGCAGGACGAAGAGGCCGAAATCAGCGGCCCCAGTGGCAGAGACGCCCCCTTCGTGCGGACAGTGCTGTGGTCAGTCCCCCCCGACAAAGAGGAAGCTGCCAATTGGGCGCCCTATGCTACGGCCCGCTTCCGAGAGGACATGGAACAAATCCGCGACAAGAGGGCTGACCAAAGGAAACTTAGGGAAAGGGAGCAGGCCAGACTGCAATCAGGAGTCTATCCAGGAGCTCGCAGCCCCAGCGCACGAGACCCGCCGGGCGCTCAGCCCCCGGCAGGACAGCAGCCCAGAGAGACGTCCGCGCCCAGAGGCTGAGCCACTCCCACCTCCGCATCGAAGCGACCCCCTAGGAGGGCCCCCCCATGTACATGAGGCCCATCGAAGAGGCCGACATTCAGAGGGGCGAGACAGCCCAAGAGAAAGTCATGATATTGCAGAGGGCACTCGGAGGCGCCTTCGACGGGGCGTGGATAGGATGGGCACGCAGGGCAGGTAGCCTACAGGGTCTACCGTGGGTCGACATCCACACGGACCCCAGGAGGAACACAAGGGAGAGATGCGAAGAATTCCTGCGGGCGTGGGAAACCGCGGGTTACGACGCCTACAAGTTGGTGAAACACCACCATCTCCGCGTTGAATGGCAAAAGGTCGCTGACCAATATCGTAGCCTACTACATCGCAGCGCAAGGGCCAGCGCAACCAAGGGTCAAGACAGCAAGGGCAACCCATGCCCTTGGTCCGACAGAAGGACGGCACCCACCCCCCCTGACCCACCCGACAGGGCAAGTCACCACGAGCAGACCCGGCCCTCCAGCACATACAGTGGGGCTGCGCCGCAGCACCCATGGAGCAGACCCAGAGACGGCGCAGCCGCCCCGCCAGCGTACACCGACAGGGAGAGCACCTGGTCGGGAGCATCCAGCTCTGGAGCCCCATGGCGCCCAAGGCCGCGACGGGAAGGGTGGGGCCATCAGGATAGCTCTTGGAGGGGGGCCTCGTGGGGGGGCAGGGGGAAAAGGGCCGCCCCAAAAAGTGACGAGCAATACGCCGACAAGCGACAGCGAGGATGGGAGCTCGCGCGCTGGTAGACCAGCAGAGGGCCTGGCAGGAGCCCCCCGACTATGGCGAGGCCGTCTCTACATAAGCCGCCAAGACGTGCGGCGCCAGGTCGCCGGGACAACGCGCAAAACCCCTCAGCGGAGGAATTGCCGTGAACGGGTACCGTGGGACTTCCCTAGGACGTTCCCACCCCAGACGATGTCCTGCGGCCAGGACGCTCACCTAACCCTTCGCTACATTCTCCAGTTCCGCGGGCATCGGCTGCACTCCCCATTCCTCGTCGCCGCGTGCTGTCATTCCGCGGCGATCGGCTGCTGACCCCCCGATCCTTCACTTTTGATTGCGGCTATCGGCTGCTAACCCCCCTTTCTCGTCGCCACAGGGTGCGGTTTCCGAAGGAGGATGAGTTGCCGTGGGCCCCCGGGCCACTGGGTCACCACCAGGCGGCCGCTCCTGTCGGCTGACAGCGACAGGTCCTGTTTCACCGATGCAGTGGGCCACTGGGGCGAGCTGTTGTTACCTCCTGGGGTTGAGGTGCCCCCCCACCACCGAGATAGTTCCTGCGTTAGCGTGGGCCTTTAGCCCGTTCGGCCGGCTGTAATAATCCCGTCGTCGGTTTGGCCGCTGCGTCGGCCCGTGGTGCTCCGAGAAGGCTCGCTCAAGGCGCTTCGCCCGCTCTCGGCATTCTACACTTTCTTTTTGCCCGCGGCGTACGCGGGCCGGGACACGCCGGACGCTGGCCTCGGCCATTTCGGGTGCCCATCCTTTGGAGTCGGCAACATGCAGTGGCTTCCACTTCGTCGCCCGTTGGGACGGCGGCTTCCGACCCCCTTTGCACACGGGCGCGGTGACAGTACGGTCGGCCGCTTGTCGGCATTGGAGGACAAGGACGTCGGTCAGGCACCGTTCTGGCGCTCGTGTTAGACGTCGGCTCAATTCACAGGAGTGCATTCGAGATGCGCAAGCCGCGCGCCGCCTTGGTACCAGGGGACATCGCGGGCGCTCTCCTTTGTGGTCGGCCACCTCTAGGCTTTGGCCCGAACCCCCCTCGGCGGCGCACAGGCTGGCCGACGTTCCTAGTGAGTGAGTGGTTTTGGCACCTTCCGCCTGGCAGTCTGGCCCCACCTGCGGGTCCGACCTTTCCGCCCTCCCCACCCTCGCTGGCGCACGCTCAGCGGCTGGTTTTCCTATTTGCATCCCTCGCTGGCACATGTTCAGCGTTGTTAATTTTCTGCTGCTGGCACATGCTCAGCTGCTTCTTGGCCGGCACTTGTGCTGCGTCGTTAATTATCTGCCTTCCCGTGCGCTGTGTCCCAGCCTCGTTCTTACCGCCCTCTGGACTTTTCCTCGCGGGCCGCGAATCAAAAAACGTATCCCCACCATAGTTTAAAGTGAGATCTAGCGGCGATCAGCTGCGACCCCCAGGATGTCCCAAGAGGATGGCAATGGCCCCTGGCCCACGGTTTTGGGGCCTGTCCGAGGGGAGAGGCGTTGCGTCCCCTCGCCTCTCCCCTCTCGGGCCAGGTGGGTGTCCCCCGCCCTTGGCCCCGGAGCCCGCCTGACGTTCCGTCCGACGTCGGTGTGGTCGCTACCCCCTCCCAGGGCCTGCCGTGTCCGCGCTGTTCGTGGTCTGGCTCCTCACACACAGCGGCGGTTGCTTCGGCCCTGGAGGATCACGTGGCGTGTGTCGGCTCACAGGTCTGGGGGAAGGTACCGGGCGGCGGTCTGGGCTGGCTCTGTCTCTGCCCTCAGCGCCCACCGCAGTGCAGCTCCCCCCGGCGCTTCGCCCGACGACAACGCAGTCGGCACCACCACCGCGCGTGCAGCTCCCCCTTCCTCTTCTTCTCCGTCGGCGATGTTCACCACACCCGCGGGTTTTTCACACACCCAGTGGCCGCGCCGTGCCGGCGCGCGCTGGAGGGCACACAGTCGCACGGCTACCCCCCCGGCGCTGTGATGCGGTCCACTGAGACTGGCCTGGGCACTGAGTGGTTTAGCTTTCAGCAGCAAGTACAGCTTCTCGGACCCACCTTCAGCCCTGCTGCGCGCGGCATGCGTTCTCGACTGCTCAGCCGGCTGGCTTACGCAGGTCGTCCGTTTGAAGTCTGGCGCCACAATGGCGACTCACTTCATTGGCCTTCCCATTTTCACTTGGCACAGAGACCTGCCCACTGTGGTAAGGTGCTTGCGCCTGTCATGCGTTGGCCATTCGAATTTGGTCATTTTGTCCAGTGCACGTGCCCGCGCTAGCAGTGCGTCAGCCAGCTCTGGCCGGCCGCGTTCTGTTTTTGCAAATTAGCCTTGCCCGTGGCCCGGGCGTTGCCATCGCCACATGACTGCTGTCTTCGTGGCCGCTGACCAAACAAGTCTCCCCACCACCCCGCCCAGACATGATCGGATGTTTTCTTGAGGTCTCTTGGAGGCTATATTGATCCATGTTCGGCTCGAGGCTGTCGGAGGCTATCCTGAGCTCAGCTCATTTACCATGGACCGACTTGTGGCTGTCTTGAGGCTTCGTGGAGGTCTGTTGGAGAATATCTGGAGCCATGGCCAACATCCTGGGGCCATCTTGGGGGCATGAGGAAGAGGGGGAGAAGAAGGATGAGGAATACAAAAGGAGGAGGAGGGGGAAGGAGAGGAGGACGCGGAGGAGGAGGAGGAGGGAGAGTAGAAGAAGGAGGAGGAGGAGGCATGTAGCACGGGTCCGTAGCCATTTTGGCTCAAGTTCAAACCATCGCCCTGCGGCTTGAACTTGTTCGCAGCCGAAGGGCCGGCTCGAACGATTCCAGGGGGACTCCGGCCCGCACCTCAGCCGCCTAGGCGCGGTGTTACGTGCGCATTTTTGCGGGTGCTCTCTACCAGGTAGAAGCGAGCAATGAGTGCCAATGGTTCGCTCCAGATGTCCGATGCAGGACGTCTCGCTCTGGCCGCGCAGCTGGGGGCAACCCCGACCTTCCCGTCGCAAGAAAACCTTCGGAAGCGCCATCTTTCTGGTGCTGCTGCCGCTGAAGATGAGGGGCATGCTTCTGCAGATGACGGAGAACAGATCGACCTCAAAGCTTACATCGATGCCACGTAGAATTCCCTCATGGCCTCCATCAGTGCTGTCCAGACCCAGGTCCAAGCGAGCGTGGCAAGCTCTGTTGGGTCCCTGGCCAACACCGCGCAGAAGCCGTGAGGCAATCTGGCCCAGCAAATTGAGGGGGGAATGACTTCTGCCGGGTTCAATTTCTCAGATTACAAGTCCAAGACTGACCAGCGCTTGGACACCAAGGGCGACCAGATCTCAGAGTTGCAGCGAGTCGTCGGTGCCCTCCGCTCAGAAGAACCCCTTTTCCACCGCCAGCGTAAGACCGCGCAGTCTTCGACAGGGAGCCCGACAACGCGATCTACGTGGCCCGTGCTCGAGTTCCTGCGCCCGAGGACAAATTCGAGTCCGCCCTGGAATACATCCCCGTGCGCCACGACCTCACCATGGCTGAGAGCTCCTTCGAGGGCAGCGAGCTGTCGACGAGGATGCTGATTAGGATTCAAGGCAGCACCAACTGCGCTTCCAGGAAGGTCCGCCAGGTTCTCGGGCCGATGCGGGGCTCGAGCAACGCCTGGGAGAAGCTCCAGATACGTGATGCAGCTGGCGTTCTGCAAGACCTCTGTTTTTGGATTCCGAAGAGAGTTCGTGCCGGATCAAGCGCGAGCAGATGGCCAAACAAGTCCGGCGCGCACGCCAGGAATTTTATGCAGACAAGCGTTTCTTCTTTGACTGTGCCGAGGGCGCGTTTTCTGTCGGGTGGGAACCCATCAGTTGCACGGCGCCGAACCCCAACGACGCCCCGCCGACCGTCCAACGGCTCGCCGCCAACATCGTGGCCGAAGGGATCGGCAATATCAAAATCGCCGCCGCTATCGCCAGCAGTGCGTCGGGACCTGAGCCCGCGCAGGGATCCAAGCATACTTTTTGCGGATTGGCGCCGCGACCAGCCCTCCCGCGGCCATCTCCCCCGCGGGTCCTGGAACGCTCGCGCTCTCTTTCATCGCGAGCCCTCTCTCCGTGACCGCGAGCTTCAATGCCTGAAGAAGTTGTTTGGCAAAGGGGCTCTGTCTTGGGTTCAGGAGTTTCATGGGGCACCAGCTCAGATAGATCGTAACGTGCATCGTCTTCACCTTCCCGTCCGTGCCTACTATCATCATCTTCATCATCACCCTCGCCCATCGGGCGGCGCCATCACTTTTGCGCCTGACTTTAAGACGGAAGGGGGCGGGCCCCAGCCGCTGATCAGGCCTATGGAAGTCGCCCAGGGTCGAGCTCTGAATGTTCGGATAGAGTTTAGAAATGGGGCCATCATCTACCATTATGCCACGCGCAAGTTTGGATTTTCGCCGGTTGAACGGGGCGCGATCTTACAGGCCATGTCCCCGGACATCAGCGCCGCCCAGGAGGGCCCAGAGAGGGCCCTGATCATCCAATGGGGCGACGTCAATATTTCCTCGGCGCCCCCGATCACTGCGAAGACGGACACCACCCCATTACCCTTGCCCAGAAGCAGGGTTGGAGACGCTCTCAGCGTCGGTTTTGAAATTGGTCGCTTGGAAAGATGGCGGACATGGAATTGAACGGGCCAGCCCGCTTCAACGCAGCCACGGGCATGCTGAGTAGCATTGGCAGGCTCTTTTTGTCTCCGCTCCAGGTTGGCGTCAGACTCAATCGCGCGCCGGGGGGGCGGTTGCGCGGGCAGCCAGAGGCGCTGCGCGACGCGCGCATCAGTGGTCACACGGGAATCTAGTTCATCTTGGCGCCTAGAGCAGACGCCGAGCCTGGCGAGCGCGCGACCCCGAGCGACATTTGCCAGCGGCCTGTGCACAAGGCCAACCTCAGCAACATTCTGCAGCAAGTGGACGAGTCCCCCATCGCCCCCCCTTTCCGACTCGACCTGCGCAAGAAGGCGATGCGGGAGGCCGCGAGACTGACTTGCGATGCTACCATTCGACGCAATGCCCACGACCCTCTTACAACACGGATTACCCTTAACGATTGCAAGAGCGATTGGGCAGCATAATGCCCCGCTTACCCGTGGAGTTTTACACGCGCACCCGCCGAGCGCGAAGTTTACACAGGTGAGCAGCAATTGGGATCGAGTGGAGCTTCTGGCTCCGCCTGCCTTTCAGCTCGCCTCCGAGCAGGAGTGCTGCAAATTGTTCGAGTCGGCCACAGACATTGCCAGCCGCCGACTCCAGGAAACGGAGCACGGCCCAACCGAGGCCAATCTTCGTCAACGGCGTCGTGGACTTCAAAGGAGAGGGCGCTCACGGGCCCCCCTTCGACCGAAAGCTTCGCCCCCAAGGGGCCCGTCCGACTTTCGACCCTGCCGGCAACTCCCAGGCCGTTACCTCACCGCCAGAAGTTCTGGAGCAGCTGGCGATGCACTGGGGCCCTGTTTGTTTCAGGCCAAGGCTACCCATGGAGCTGCGGCCCACCGCTACCTGGGCCGCTTCGGCCTTGGCGCAGAGCAAAGCGCTCTACCCTTTCCAACAGTCTCCAGGGGGTTGTTCTGGCGCCCCGGGGCCCGACGCGCCCCCCCTGCGATGCTGGGAAAAAACCACGCCGAAGGCACTGAGGTGTCATCCGCAACGCTTCCTGGAAGTTGGAGGGCAAGTCGCCATCGCACGGATTTATTACACTTCGAAGATCCTTTCTCGCCAAAGGAGAAGAGGATGAGGACGAAGTTCAGGTTCTCCGCCGCGCTGGCCAAACCCGACCAGCCGGACTAAATAATGCAGACGTCAAGATATTGACTACAATGTGCTGCCGCTCTCGCACTCGCCAACTTCCCCGCCTTGTTCACCAAAGCCTGAGGAGGTTTACTCCGCCGCGGAACGTCGGCGAGAACGTGCTCGAGTTAGACGCCATGAGCCGCATCACCTCAATGGAGGATGACGTTGCTCGGAGGCCCCCTGTGCCGGCGGCCTTCAATTTTGGGCAGGCCTTCCCGCCCATCAATCACGGCCGGATTCTCAGAGCACTAGGCACCCTTGAACTACCTGGTCCGCCCCTCGAGTTCCTGAGGATGATTGATCGGGATGTCTGGTGCATGGGGGGCATCGCTGGGGACCTCGAGATTATCTTCGCTATCGGGTCGGGCATCGTCCAGGGCTGTCCCGCGTCAGGTATGCTGCTCGCGCTCGCTTCGCACCCCTTTCATGTGCCACTTCGAGGCGCTGGTGGAACGTCCCTTTCTTGGTCTATTGAGGGCTTGCGCAGATGACAAAGGTGGCGGTTTGTTCCAGATTCCGGCTTCAAGGAAACTGCGCGCTGTTTTTTTCAGGCGCGCAAGCGCGTTGCCAACCTTGAGCTCGAAATCAGAAAGTGCGCGTCGGTCCCGTTCGTCGGGTGTTTTTCCCCGCGGATGGAGCGAGTCTATAAACAGCGGTTGGAAACCCATCTCCCAGCGTGGGCAGGGCTTCAGATTTCTAGTTTCCTCAAGTACCTGGGCCTGCAGATAGGCCATGGTGCTGGGCTCGAATCTCGGAGCGGCCCCCTCTCCAAGTGGGCCAGCCGTGCTGACGCCGTCGCCGTTGCCGGTGCCCCCCCACCTGTCGCGCCCATGCTATGCGACGGTTCCGCTGTTTCCACGCTGACCTACGTCGGCCGATTTCAGAGGCTGCGTTTCGCCAAGGTCGCCCCAACAACAGAGCACGGATTTTTCGAGGTGGTGTTTAAGATGCCCCATTGTTCTCACTCACATGCCGACAGGCTCCACCTGCGCGAATGGGGAGGCCCGAGTGAAGAGCGCCATTATGATGAACCTAGCCACTCTTGTCCGCGCTTCACTCACCACACTTAGCATGTGGGCCGAGCCTGCGACCCAGCTGGAGGTGCGCTCTCGAGAGTGCCTCCCCATTTCCGATTTTGTCAAGGGCAAGCGTTTCCCGGATTTCTGGACGAGCCCGCGTCTTCTTGTTCACATGCTCCAACAAGCGGCCGATGGCTTTCCATTTCGTCAGAAGTGGAGATCCGCTGGCCCAGCGGCGGCCCAAGCTGCCGGCGATGCGCTCGGCCACGGTGACCAGGTCCAGCGCGCCGCCCCTGCTGCCTTCGACGCCAGCCTCCCCCTCCACCTCGTCGCGCGATTTCTCTGCCCGCCCCCTCCCCCTCTTCCCTCCTGGTGGCCCTGCCATCGGCGAGATCCCATGGGGAGATGTTCAGAGGTGCACTCGGATGTGCCCACCCTCGCGGGGCAACAGTTTCTGCGAGATGCTGGCTGGCGCGTGGGCGACAGGCAGCATATTCCGAAGAGATCAGCGCCAGTGCGTCTTTGGGCGCGGTTGCGGGGGCAGTCAGAAACATTGCTTCGAGCGCCGAGTCATGATTCGGCTCCTGAGCCAAGCCTTGGGCATGCCTTTTTGCTCTCCCACTGTCCTGCGCACCGTCTCGGCCTCATGTCCCCCGCCCCCTTCGATTTCAGCTATCTCGTCGCCGCCCGCCAGCTCTACTGTCTCGCCTTCTCTCGTCCGTCTCTCCCTTCGAGTGCTGCTGATGACGACGCCTTGCCCCCCCGCTCTCTCATCCCCAATTCCCCCGTTATCCTGCGCCGCGCTTCAAGAAAGCAGCGCATCAAGTTCGCGCAAAGCAACTTATGCACCGCGCCAGGAGCGCCCTGCGGGCAGCGGCAATGCTGCTACTGCTGACGCCGCCACGGTAGACGATTGACGAGGACTCATTCATCGGCGCAAGCGCAGGAGGCATGTGGCACGTGGAATTCGATGACAATGATGATGATGCTGATGATGATGGCGATGATGAGGACGATGACGATGACGAGGTGAGCAGGAGGAGGAGGAGGAGGAGGAAAAGAAGGGAGGGGGGAGTAAAGGAGGAGGGAAGGAGCGAACGATGACAAGGAGGATGAACAGTCGGTCTCCGGAGGCATGCTGCTGAGAGAGGTGCGTGAATGGCGACGAAGGACATGGTGGTGGCTCTTTGGGGGCCCATTTTGGGGCCTCTTGGAGCACTCTTGGGGCGCTCTTGTGGCTAAATTCGGGTGTATTGGGCCATCTTGGGGCTCCTTGGATGGGGTCTGTCCGGAAGGCCGCTTCGACGTCAGGCTTCATCTCGGGCTCCCTGAGGCACTCTGGGGGCCATCTTACGCCACCTGGGGCGCTCTAGCTGCCCGCGCCCCCCCCCCCATTTCCCAGGCCCCGGGGAGAAGGGGGGGGGGGGAAGGGGTCAAGACACCCTCCTAGATAGTAAGCCGTCTGGCTCACTCCCGCCCGCCCTCCCAACGCATCAGTAACACCTGAGCCTCGGCAAGTGCAGCGGTCGTCTTTGGATGGACAGCTACTGCGAACCAAAACCGAGCCCGCGTGCGCGACGCCGGGGCGAGGCGCGCCACGCGCGCCAGGAGCGCCACGCGCGCCAGGCACCCCTGGGGCCCGAGCGTGCCAGGCGCGCCTGGTGCGCCAGATGCGCCGCGTGCCTCCGCGTTCGCCAGGTGCGCCGCGTGCTCCAGCCGCGCCGGGCACGCCGCGTTCGGCGCGCGCGCGCCGCGTGTGTCAGGTGCGCCTGCGCACCTGACACACGCGGCGCCCACTACCCTTGTCGGACACACGCATCGGGAAACATGTCGGCCCCCACTATCCTTGTCGAAAACCAGTGCCCATCATTATGTATGATGGGCCGGCGCGCAGCAGGCCATGCGCCGCCGCCCCCGCCGCCCATATCAAAAACCATTTGACAGTGATCGCGGGCTGGCCGCGCACGAGCCAGATTTAACCGCGTGGTGCATTTTGCATCGGTCTTGTCAGGGATGGTAGCCCTGCGAGCAGCAGGCACTACGCTGACGCCCTTGCCCGACCCTGTCAGAATAGAATATGCAAAGTGCTCGCGGGCCTCACGGACATGCCTCACGGCATCGAGTTGGTTGCGCCTGCTCCGAATTCGGAGGCAGAGTGTGTGTTGGTATTGGTTTTTGACGGGTGGTTGGGGGGGTGATCATGCGGCCCCCATTGCCCCTGGTTGGTTGCCGGTCGTCTGGGGGAGGGGGCGTACATAGGTAGGGAACAATGATGAGCCCCTCCACCGAGCAGGGGAAGCATGGTTTTCGCAGAGAGAGAGAGAGAGAGAGAGAGGGAGAGAGAGAGAGAGAGAGAGTACAATTTCCGCTAAACGACCGGCGCCCAGAGGGCTGCTGGGACCCCAAGCCCCGCGAGAAGAGCACCGCGCTCCGCGGGCACAATTTCAAGCTCAAAGGGAGGAACGCCAATCCCGACAGGCTGAGAACCAAGCTCCACGGGAGGTTCACCAAACTCATCGAGAATAACATCCTGCCCTTCGCGAAGAACCCAATGCTCCTCGAATGGAGTACCAAGGTCCACGGGAAAAACACGACGCTCCACGCGAAAAGCAACAAGGTCCACGGAATGAACAGCAAACCTCTGGTCTGGTTGTTGCACCGCCGACGTCTGGTGGTGTTTCCCGCGGTCAGTCTGGCGATGTTGTTCGTCGTCCAGGGCTTCGGCGCGCTCGCGACTTCTTTGCGTCGAGGTCCTGGCGCCTGGTCCTTCCATTGTCTCAAGGCTTGCGTGTCGCTTCTTCCCTAGTTGCGAGCATGGGGGCACATGGGCATTTCGTTTATCGCCATGTTGCTGCTGGCGAGGCGGCCTTTGCCGAACGCGAGCGGCTAGCTGCATTGCTTCCTTCTTCGTTCTCTCCAGTTCAGCCCCTGGTTTCTTCTTTGTGGCTGGCGTGGATTGGCGGCTTCAACGTTGTTGGGATTCGATGATTTGTTGGATGCGGCGGATCGCGACGCGTTGGACACGGACCTGCAACATGCTGATGATTGGTTGCGTTATCCACGTAAGGAAGTGCCGCAGCAGCACGATGATGTTACACCTGATTCTGAGCACGGTGGGCCCCATCAGGATGACAACTTGCAGCTCGCGTGGCCACATACAGCAATATGGCGATATACATTTCGATATTCATGTCCCGCGGTCTGTCCTACCGCTCGCCCAGCGTCATCAGCTAACGCAAGATAGACAGCCGCATGGTCTGCAACCACACCATGGTTTACAGTGGCCCACAGCAGCATGATAGACCGCGTTGACGTCCACAATTGGATTTACAGCATGACGATGATTTGCCGCATTGGTAACCCCTCGCTGACAAGTTTAATATCAAGACGTACATATTCCAACGTGGGGATTCTGCCGAGGGTGATTGAGTTTGGCGCGACGGGCTGCGTTGCGACGGCGCGCATCCAGTTTGTGCACGGCGTTGACCCCTGGGGAGGAGCGGGGATATCGCAGAGCGGAATTTTGGAGGCGAAACCGCGGGCGAAAAAGGAGGCGGTCGCCAGATAGGCGAAGGGGTGCCCGTTGAAGACATACAGATCCCCCCGCGCACCTGGACCCAGAACCGATGAAGATCCCAAGCGAGACGATCGGTCACGAGTTGCTGAAATACGGCGCCCAGGACAGCTTTACGACGGGAAGGGCTCTCTTCCACGTTTGCTGGTCTGCGGGCCCGCCACCGGGCCCTGCTTGATAGCCAAGGTTACAGCCTTGGCTTTTCCAGCCGCAGCTTTCCTGCAACGGGTGCTATCGGACACGCTCACGACGTAGTGCGCCCCTGTCCTGACTGTGCAGTTCACGGCGTTCCGCACCTCCGTCGTGCTGACCTCCTGCAGGTCTGCTGCTGCTGCTGCTGCTGCCCGCCTTTCATCGAGGTCGCGCACAGCCTGTCTCGGATTCAGAAGGAAACACGTCCAGTTCGTCAAGATGACGATCAAGAATTTCGATGTCTTCGGCGGTCCCGCCGCGTTCGCCTCTGCGCCCCTGGGAGGGGTGAAGGAGATTCAGACTCCGCGCCTTCCCCAACCTGCGCCCTTTGGCAAAGGTGTGCGTGCTCATGGCCGACGGGGCCTCATGGGCGCTACCGTCCATGGGAAGGCCTTCGAGGACAACTACGCGCGCCACACTGTCCACCGCGAAGGCCCATTCAACTTTGGCGCAGGCTACGCCGAGACCGCCGTCGAAGCCGGCTTCCAGCTTGACGTTTCGGCCCCCGTGGCGGATACCCTCAATGGCGCTTCGCTGGCCCGCACCGATTCATTTGGCCTCCCGCACGACGTGCCCCACAGCCTGCTGAGAGGCGGGCCCCCCTGCGCCGCCTAAGCGCCCGTCCAGGAAAGAAGGATCGCTCACGGATCGCTCGCTCGTCATCCTCCTCCTTTTCTTCCTCCTCCTCCTCTTCCTCCTCCTTCTCCGCCTCTACTCCAGTATCATCAGACTCCTCATCCTCGCATCCTGCTTGTCCCCCCATCGTCCCCTCCTCCTCCTCCTCCTCCTCCTCCTCCTCCTCCTCCTCCTCCTCCTTGACTTGACCTCATCCCTTTTCCTCCTTTTTCCCTTCCTCCCTCTGCGTATCCTTCTTCCTACGTTTCACCTCGCCTCTCCCCTGCTGCGCCTCCTCCTTCCTGGTGCTCCTCCTACTTCCCCCCATCCTTTTCCTTCTCCTCCTCCTCTTCCGCGTCCTCCCTGTCCTCTGCCTCTTCAAAAGATTGTTCGCTGTTAGCGCCTGGCCGCGGATGTGCGCTCGCTTCCTTGCGGAGGCCGAGAAACGCATGTCGGTTAATGTCGTCGCGCGTGATGGGGGGAGAAGCGTTATAGAGGAATGGGCCTGCGATCGCGTGGTCGGTCCGCCTGGCGGCGAAGGCTTCCCCCCCCTTCCTAGGCCATCGGGAGGGCTGCGGTTCGCTTCGGAGTGGAGCGGTTTAGGAGCGAGAGGACGGCGGCATGTTCGACCGGCTCCCCCCGCCCCCGCACGGGCTTTTCAGCGCAGTATCACGCTTGCGTTCTACCCTTCTGAAGGCGACCTCCTCCGCGCCATCATGACGCAACTTGGCAGCTCGTTCACTGCGAGGTGTCCCAGGTTCGTTACCCGGGCGGCCCTGGCTGCTGGCACGCCGTTGCCGCACTCGATGAACCAATTGTTGGCCTTTTGTCCTTGCTCCTTTACTCGGGTGCGGATTGTCGCTATTTGTAATCACCTACATCGTCTCCTCTACAACAAACGTAGAGGGTTAGGCGGAACTGTGCCTTCGGACCTCGAAGCGGCGGGTTTCGCCCGCGTTGCGTGTCGCAGCTGATCTACCGCACAGTGCGGGGGCTCGTCGATGATTGTGGATGGAGATTTCTTGCGGACGCTCGGCCTCTTCCACTTTCTCATCATTTGTCCTCCTCTTGCTCTTCTTCCCCTGCTCCTCTGCGCCCCCCCCTGCTCACCCCCGTTGTCCGCCATTGCACAATCCCCCTGCTGCTGCTGTTCCCCCCTTCATCTCTTTCACGGCGGCGCGCCGATAGCCGATAGGGGAAGTGAGAGGGCGCAGGCATTGTCAGAAGGCGGCGGGGTTTCTCAGAGACTTCCCGCCAGCTGAGAAGCTCTCTGTGACTTCGGAGAAAGATTCGAAAGCTCCCCAGACAACCGAAGGCCCAGAGGCTCACCCGAACCGCTCTCTGAGAAAGCCCACCCCCTCTGCCTTTCCCTCTGGGCGCGCCGCCGATCCTCCCGCTGTCGCCCTCCTCCCCAGACATCCGCCGCGGCTAACTTTTCCATGCGCAGCCCGAGAGGTCCCGACCGCTTCCCTGGCGTCGGTCTCTCGCCCCAGACTCGTCCTTCCCAGGCCCCAGGGGCCGATGACGGCTCCCAGGGGCTGGCATCGAGGAAGACATGTTGGCCGAATCAAAGCGTTTGAGATCTCGATCCCCCCCGCCCCCCCCCCCTCGGCGCCCTCCGCGCCCTCCTGCTCGCAGTCCCGTGGAATAGCCCGGCCGGGTCGCAGTGGCGACGTAGATGGTAGAAGGGGGCCATTGCGGCAGCCGCCGGGCGCTCGGTGCGCGGGCCGCTCCGCGCAGAGACATCCCCGCGCCGCTTCGGGGGAAGAGGGTGCGAGTTCGGCAGTCCGGGAGGAGGTTGGGGGAGGAGGAGGAGGAGAGAGGAGCGAGGAGGGAGGAGGGAGGGGGAGCAGGGGCATGAGGAGCATCATGAGGAGGCAGAGGAAGTGGACGGCGGCAAGGAAGAGGAGGAGCAGGAGGACTCTGAGACTGTACGCTTCCTTGAGGGGTGGAAGATCCCCAGGTGGTTGGCCTCTGCACGAGCAGCCACCTCTGCGGGCCTGACGGACCGCAGCGAGCATCGGAATGCTCCTGCGATCCCAACTGGGGGTGAGTAGTGTACCCCACAGGGGAGCACAAGTTTGTGCGTACCCAGCTAGTGGGCACGTATCCTGCGAACCCTGATGCGAGGGTGCAGGCTGTGACGTACCCGACAAAGGTACAGACCGACGCCTGGATCGCCAAGGCGTTTGCTAGATGCTGCTGTGCTCCTGCTCTGGCAGAGGCAGCTTTTGGGGTAACACCACCAGTGATCTTCCCGAGCAGGGGGCCAAGCGGTCCGTAGCACGGGGTCGCGCGCTACGCCGCCGCGCGCGCCCTGGCGCGCACGGGAGAGAGCGCAGCATCGCACACACACACACACACACACACACACACACACACACACACACACACACACACACACACACACACACACACACACACACACACACACACACACACACACACACACACACACACACACACACACACACACACACACACACACACACACACACACACACACACACGCACGCACGCACGCACGCACGCACGCACGCACGCACGCACGCACGCACGCACGCACGCACGCACGCACGCACGCACGCACGCACGCACGCACGCACGCACGCACGCACACACAGAAGGATGAGCAAGAGAGTGCAAAGGATGGCGCAAGTAACGAGAAACATCTGGCTTGATTTAGGGCGGATTTAGGTTGAGTCGGTTTAGTGTTTTTGTGTTTTGATGCCGACGACGATTGTAATGATGGTGGCTATCAAATCGTAGTGCTGATGGTGGTGGCGATGGTGATGGTGATGATGGTGGTGCTCATCACATCCAGAATCACCATCATCACCATCACCATCATCACCATCACAACCGCCCTCGCCATACCATCATCACCATCCCCCTCATCATCATCACCATCATCATCATCATCATCACCATCACCACCCATACCATCAGCATCGCCATCACCATCACCATCGTCACCATTGTGGTCCGTAGGACTTGGCTCAAACTAATGTCGTCGTCCGCTGGGGCGGTTTCCCCGAGCCCTCCAGCCTCGTCGTCCTCTCCTTCTTCGAGGGCAGCTTCGCCGAGCCCTGCTTCTTCTTCGAGGGCAGCTTCGCCGAGCCCTGCTTCTTCAGCTTCGCCGAGCCCGAGCCCGAGCCCTGCGGCCTCGTCGAGGGCAGCTTCGCCAAGCCGTGGCAGCTGCAACAGCTCGGACGCCGATGCTGACGTAGGGTCCGACGCCGACGGCGTCGACGGAGTTGCCGACGCAGCGGGCTCCGAAGAGGACAGCGGCTCCAACAGCGGTTCCGACAGCGGCTCCGAAGAGGACAGCGGCTCCAGCAGCGAGGCAGCCGCGGCTGCAAGAGCGAAGGCGAAGGCCGCCCCGAGCAAAGTAGTCGAGAAGCTCCCGCCTTCGTTGTCCATGACCCTGGAGGAGCACGTCGCCAGCCACGACTACCCAAAGCACGTCTCCACCTGCGGCGCTTGCAAATTTTGGAAGAACGAGGAGAAGTGGAGCGCCTCGATGTCTGCGGCGAATCCAGTAACACTGAAGAGTGAAACTTGGATAGGCTGCGTTGGTGGTAGATTGGCAGCCTGCTTGTTCTGCTCGGCGTTCAAGGGCGCTCGATGCTATTCCACCATAGGCCAGGGATCCGCGAGTTTCCAACGCAAGGAAAACCTCGTGCGCCATGCACAGCGCGAGGAGCACTAGGCAGCAGAAGCTGCGTGGAAAGAGCGGATTCGAGCGGAAGGTGCGCACCAGGGTCTCCCCGTGTCTGTGTTCTCCACAACGGCTGCATCAGCTGCAGCAGCTGCGACGGCCGTGGCGCCTGCGCCCGCCGTCGTCCGCAACGCCGTCCAGCGCCCTGGTTGCCGCGCAGCGGTCGCCACCCGTGCAATGTTGGAGACAACCAGTTCCTTCAGTAGTTTCGACGTGTGGCGGGATGCGTTCGCTGGGGGCGACCGCCAAGTTTTGGAGTCTAGTCGGCAGCGCCGAAGGCTGGATCCTCAAACATGGTGCTGTTTCTCGTTTGGCTGCGGACGGCCTCGACCGCGCGTGCCAGGTCGAAATTGGCACCGCGCTGTGGTCGATCCCGAAGGCTTTGGACTTCCTCCCAAGCTACGGTCTCAAGGCAGGCTGGCTGGAACAGCTGGGCCCCAGAGGGCCCTGGATCGTGGATCGGGTGATCGGGATGCGGGGGTCCCCGCGGGGCATGGGCTGCGACGGCGAGGCTTCCATGCTGGGGGAGTGCGTCCGTCGCGCGTGCCAGACGGCAGGCGGGGAGCTGGACGGGGACTTGCGCAAGCATGTGCGACAGGAGACTCGGGCATGGCGCAGCGATGGGGCGGATCTAAGTGCACCCCTGGCTGCAACAGCTACGTTCCCTGGGCTGGCGTTTCACGCGTGGGGCGAGTCTCACTCGCCCCAGAAGGTCCTGGCCAATTCGATGAAAGGAGACAGCGAAATAACGACCACGGACGAGCTGCTGGCAACGGGTAAGAAGCCGCCAAGTCTGGCCAAGTTCCTGACTACCTCCACCGTGTTCTGCAACACACTCGGGGAGCAGCAGCTGGTGGAAGACGGCGCTGCGTTCGTCAAAAACTTCGGCTTGGCCCCCCAGCGTTTCAACAGTCGGGCGAGGCTCCATGCACGGGGAAGCCGGCGTTGGGAAGTCATTTTCGAGGCGCTCGGAGCGGAGTCCCAGGGGAATGACAACGATCGGCGCATTCTCGCCCGACATATTCTGGAAGGGCTCGGGGGCGAGAACAGATCGCGCCTGCTCCTGGGGGGGTTGCTGGCCGACGTGAGCGCGGAGCGCTACTGCTGGGTCGCCACCGGAGACAAGAGCAACCCCGACGCTGCCAGCGTTCAATCCACGGCCGCCGCTTTCCTCTCCAAGCTCGATACATTGCTCGTCCAGGGGAATATTCTGGCCATCCCCGACACGTTTACTGGCGTCACCCTCAAGTTTCTGAAGGCCACGAAGCGGCTCGCGTGCGGCACTGGCGCCCGGACCGTTGGCATCGGCGATTGGAGCACGGAGCCCCGAGCCCGCGAAGCCGTCCGCGCGGCTCTTCGACGAGCGCAGGGGATCGCGGCCAATGTGAAGGAGAACATGCAGCTATATCGGCCAGAGCATTCTTGGTTGCACGCCTTTACATCCGTTCGCTTGCCTTCCCACCTGCCCCTGTCTGCAACAGCAGAGCACGCAGCAGAAGCTGAGGCCTGTTTGAAGCGCATCTGCCAGGCGGCAGACCCCCCCGAGCAGAAGGCGATCTCCCAGCTGCGGCACATGTTGCCCCGTGCCGAGGTGCATCATCGAGACGGGGGCACCACGCGGCAGGCTTGGGGCCGCGCTGCGGTGGAGTGGCCCGAGCTCCCCAGCGGCCGTCGCCTCGTGGAGCTCTTCCTTGTATGGAAAACGAGCACGGGCAACTTGGAGAGGCGATTCCGCCGTTTCTCGGAGGTGCATTGCCCCGAGAGGGCGCGGCTCCTCGACGCGTCCGTCGAGGAGCGCACGCTCGTGGACCAGGCGCCCTCCGGCAGGTTGCTGCGCGCGTGGCTGGGCGACAACGACGAGAGCAGCTCTGCCGCCAGTCGTTGGCACAGGCATGTGCTCAAGCTACATGAGGTCGCGCAGGGGGAGATCGCGCCGCTGAGGAGGGCCGAGAGGCGCGACAAGGGAAGCACGCGGGAGCATGGGGCAGCACGTCGGACAGAGATAGGCTTCGGGCGCAGGCGAGCAGCTGCCGTCGACGCCATGGTGGCCGCTTCCCCGAGCAAGCGCGCCCGCCTTCTCGCGGAGGGCGCCCCCGATCTTGCTGCGCTGGCTCAGGGGGCTGCCCAGGCGAGCGGCGCAGATCCAGTCGGGCCCGCTGCAAAAGTCGTCGCCGCTGTCGCCAAGCGGGAGGCCAAGATCCGAGAGCGCAATCTTGGATGGGGCGAAGGCCGCCGCCAAGGCCAGGAGTACCCGACAGAAGAAAGTCCTGCGCAGTGCCAGGCCAGCTGCGGGCCGCGACGCTTACTTGCTCCCCCCCCCCGCGCCCCGCTGGGCTCATGCTGGCTCGCGTGGTAGATGGGGGCGATCGCAACAAGGCGCAGCGCTTGCGTTTCAAAGTGTTTCAGGACCCGGTGGACTTCCTGGACTATCTTGCCAGTCATACGGCCCAGGGGAAGAAGAAGGGGAACGTAGTCTTGGCGCCAACGGCTGACACCGACTATTGCGTCGCCGCCCAGATCGTAGCAGCGTTCGCGGGAGTTTTTTTTTTTTTTTTTTTTCTTTTCTCACAGCGCCGACTGACTTTGCACGGGAGGATTCTCCAAAAGGCATCCAGTACACGGAGAAGCTTCGGAACTCGAGCAAGAGCTACCACGTGGCTGCAACAGAGGTTCTCGCGGAAGACCTGCCTACACTGCCCCGCGTTTTGCGGGCGCTTGCCCAGACGCCGAGTGGGTGTGTGATCTATTACAAGAGCCCCAGGAATCTCTGCAAGTTCTTCAAGAGGCAGGCCAATCCCCGCTCGGCGCAGCGAACTTGCGTGCTGCGCCGCTCGGGAGAAGAAGCGGGCGTCGACAGAGCCGTCAAACAGCTCTACAACAGCCCGAGGAACTGGGTTCTGCGTTTCGGCGCGACGGTCGAAGCACTGTGCCCGGGCACCAAGGCCGTGCCATAGATTGCGATCGTGCCAGTTTTGTTGAAAAAGAGCGCCGCCCAACGTCGTCCGACCTTACCTCCCCTGCGCCCCTCAGTGGGCGCCGCTGCCGCGGGCGGCGCTGCCCGCCGCTGGGGGCCTGAAGGTCGCCGATGGGGGGGGGCTGCTGTTGCCCGTGGCGGCGGTTGTCGGCGGCGAGGGTGGGAGGGTGGGGGCGGGAAGCATCGGGCGCCCAGGGCCGCCCTCAGGAGGAGGGGGATGAGGGGGGTGATGGGGCTGAAGGAGGAGGGGGGAGCAGGGCGAGGCAGGAGCAGCGACGAGGCCGTCTTCCCCGCTGCAACATCCGCTGCAACAGCCGCTGCAACAGCCGCTGCAACAGCCGCTGCAACAGCCGCTGCAACAGCCGCTGCAACAGCCGCTGCAACAGCCGCTGCAACAGCCGCTGCAACAGCCGCTGCAACAGCCGCTGCAACAGCCGCTGCAACAGCCGCCGCAACAGCCGCTGCAACAGCCGCTGCAACAGCCGCTGCAACAGCCGCTGCAACAGCCGCTGCAACAGCCGCTGCAACAGCCGCTGCAACAGCCGCTGCGACAGCCGCTGCAGTAGTAGAGCACACCCAGCTTTCCTGTAGCGCAAGCACCTCGGCTCAAGGCATTTCTTGCAGCGCCTGCAGGCTGCCATGCCAGAAATGGGGCGCAAGGGCAAGGGCAAAGGGCGCCAGGTCAGACCAGCCAAATCTGGGCTAGCTGTAGTACCCCAAGAGCTCCCATGGAGCTCTAACATGCCACGTTAGAGCCCCCATGGGGCTCTAACGTGGCAGGTTAGAGGATGTTAGAGCTACATTGGAGCTCTAACATGCCATGTTAGAGCTCACCTGGAGCTCTAACATGGCATGCTACATGATGTTAGAGCTCACAGGGAGCTCTAACATGGCATGTTAGAGGGTGTTAGAGCTCCACTGGAGCTCTAACATACCATGTTAGAGCTCCCATTGAGATCTAACATGGCATGCTGGAGGATGTTAGAGCTCCCAGGGAGCTCTGACATACCATGTTAGAGCTCCCAAGCAGCTCCTACTAGCCAACGCTGGAGGAGCTGTAGTACAATTCGACGTCTAACTTGATATGCTACACCTCCCTGGGAGTACCCCAGGGAGGTGGCGGAGACGGGGGGGGCGATCAAACCGCCGCTGAGTGAGCCAAGGGGTGTTCAAAACACAACCAAACACGCTCAAAACACAACCAAACGCACGCGGCTGTACAACAATGCGCAACGTCCATGGATGCCGCTATGGAGGAGGGCCGCCACGCGAGACCACTTCGACGCAGCGGGTCTGTAGAATGGGCGCTTTTGCAACAATATTTCGGTGCAATCACACAACAGCGTAACATATATAACGACGCAGAGGTTTCGTACATTTACACAAGCGAACCGCCGCCAGAAGCCTGATCGGACCCCTTGGCGGTATCCCCGAGTCCACTGCGCCTGCAAGCATAAACCAGTTGCAAAATGACGACAGCAACGCATCGTTCCTGCAACGCACAACGTACCACAAATCCGGATCATCACTATTTCGGCATGTGCATCTGTATTTGCACATGCACATGTGCATATGTTTGTGCGTTTGCACTTTGCAAGCCCCCCGGAGGACGAGCCCCCCGAGGCATCCAAAGGCTTCCAGACATCCCCGACGACCCCCGAAGAGCCCAAGCAGACACCAGGGACCACAAAGGGTCTCCGAGGGCTGCCATGGACCTCCGAGGATCGCAAGGGGGATTCCCGGAGACCACCGAAAGCCGCCAGAGGCAGCCGAAGCCCCCCGAAACCCACCGGCCCCCAAGACGATCACCAGGACCGCGAGCCCTGGCGGCTTCCAAGGGTCCCGAGGACCCTGGAAAGGCTCGGGGCTTCCGAGAGCCTCCAGGGGCGGCCGACAACCTGCGGAGGCTTCGGACATACGCCGAAGACCTCGCATGACTGCCAAGGAGTCCAGGGGCGGCCCTAGGAGGAGCGCTGGAGGCCTCCGACGGGGCCGCGCCGAAGGGCTTCCCACCGGCGCTTCGGGGAGCCCGCCCTCCCCCGAGCAGCGGGCCCAGGGGGCAAGAGGAGCGGGCGCCGGCCAACCGCCGCCGCGACGACGACGACGACGAGGGGGAGGGGGGAGGAGAGGGACGGAGGGAGGGAAGGGGGGAGGCAGGAAGGGAAGGGGAGGGAAGGGGGGAGTGATGTAGGGAGGGATGGAGAGTCAAGGCGGGGAGGGAGAGGATGGAGTCAAGGCAGGGAGGGAGAGGGTGGACGGGGACCCTATCCTCGATTACCTCGAGAGGCAAGGAAGCGGGTCGGGGAGCCGAGGGCATTCCCAGGGACGTCGCGAAAAGGTCTTTTGAGAGAGCAACGGCCCATCAAGATGCTGTTGTGTAGTAGCGCTTTCTCATGGTAAGCTATATTGAGAGGAATTGAGAATATTTGAGAGATTTTGAGAGGAATTGAGAGAAATTGAGAGAAATTGAGATATAATATCCCGGGGACGACCCAAATTGAGAGAAATTGAGACAGAAAGGTTCGCTTGGTGAGAAACTTTGAGACAAATTGAGACAACTAGTGCCGTCTGGTTCAGGACAATTGAGACCGCGTAGCCTGACTTGGCGAAGGCAGCTGAGCGTGTTCGATGGCAAACCGCATCGGAGATCCTCACGGGACCGCGGCCGCGCAGTGGCACCCGGACGCCATCCTCGCTTCTATTCCCTCCTCCTCTTCCCTCCTCCGCTGTCCACTCCTTCCTCCTCGCCCCCCATCCTTCCTCCCCCTCCCTCCTCCCCCCCGCTCCCCTCCTCCTCCCTCCTCCTCGCTCCTCCTGCCTCCCCCCGCCCCCTGGGCAGCGACGACAGCAGTGAGAGGCGATGCGCTTTGAACGCGAGGTGCAGCGATGACCCTGGCCTGCCCAGGTAGGGGCTTGGGGGGGGGCAACGGGGCGGGGGGGGGCGTGCGAGGGGCCTCGGACAGGGGGCCAAAGTACTCTCGTGAAAGGGCCCGCTAGCATGCGCCCGTCCCGCACCAGTCGCGAACACCAGAAACATGAAGATAGCGGGGGCGGTGTCTCAACGAGCAGCAGGGTCAAACCATGCGCCCCCGCGATGTTGTCTCATTACATCGTGTGCCATTCTAGCTACGAGGATTCAGACGCGGCCTTGCTCAGAGAACGCGTCGTCTAGAGCACGATGGGCCTTGACCTGGGATCAAGATATCCGGGGCCCCGGCGCGACGCGGCCCCGCGCCCTCCAGTAGCGGCTGAAGAAGGTGGCGCCTTTCAAGATTTAGGCGCGCTGCGCGACTCCTCGGAAATGAGCCATGCAATCCACTGCCGATTCTAAGGATCATTCGAGAGCGCGACCTTAATGGCGCATCACTTCGCGCGAGGACAAGGGCCATGCCAGACGACCGCTCCTGAACGCTAATGCGCGCGCGCCCCAAACCTGTTCGCTTCGCCCGAGCACGAAGCCGGCCGTCACGAAGCCCGCCCAATCACCAAACTGCAACACGGGCACCGCGACGGTGAAAAACTCGCGCGCAATGGGCACCCTCCGAGGAAGATAAAGATCATCTCGCGCCGGACGGCGCGCTCAACTTTCGCCCCCCCCGTCGACGCCACCCCCATGTGGATCTGCATGATAAGCCATGCACGGCGCGGGATGGGTGCTCCTCTCACATCTCCGCTTCGGCAGGAGGAGGATGATTGGATACAAAAGACTCCGCGGGCCAAGCACGCGCCAGCGAAGAGGGTCAGTAACGCGCCCGCGGAGGGCCAGCCCCTTCCGAAACGGACGCCCTCCCGCCCGCCACGGCCAATCGATTTATCGGGCAGGGTCGCGCCGCCGCCGCCGCCGCCGATGACGAGAGAGCAGCTGCGACAAGAGGCGGACCACTACAAGCCCGAGCCAGAGCGAGCGCGGCAGGAACACATGGAGGCTGAGCGGCGCCAGCTCTTATCCCAGGCTCCACGTGGGTCAGCCACGCGGGCGACGGCGGTTCCTGTCACCATGAAGCACAGCGAGGAGCCTATCGAGCGCGGGAAACTTCTTAAGCGGCAGGCGGAACAGACGACGAATGCCCGCATAGCTGCAAGAGCCATGTCAGCCTTCCCACCACGTGCAAAGGTCGGTCAGACGGCGGAGCAGTCCAAAGGTTACAAGTCCATCGCCAAGTTGCCCCCCGAGGAGGCCGCAGTCGTCGAGCAGAGCAAGCCGAAGCGCCTTCCACCCTTTGTTTTGTCGCCCCCGCACGAGGCCATTCCCGCGCTCCACAAGGACTGGACGCTGGTCGAGGGTGCATGGTCGGACCCCGACAAGCTCGTTCTGGAATTAAAGCTGCGGGCAGAGAACAACAATATGATACGCGAGTACCTCCTAGCCGGCTTCCCCGTGTGGTACCCGAGCTCGGGAAGCTCCATGTGGCCGCTGGCGCGGTCGCACGACTTCTGCACCTTTCATTCCATCCAAGCTGTAACAGCGGAAGCGGGCCCTGGCTGCGTCGCGAAGGAGGCGTCCACCGTGCAGAAAGGAGACATCGTCTTCTGCCTGGTGCAACCGCAGCACCAATACAACGCGCACGTTGTGATCAAGGCAGAATGGGACTTCCACAGGCGCGAGTACAAGTACTGGATCGGCGGCATCAGGCAGAACATCAATGGCTATTGTTTCAGGGAGCACATCTTCGGGATCCTCGTGGGCGCGCAGGTGCAGTACCATGGCAACTACTACAGTCGCCCGCACCCAAAAACGCTGTACGACAGAGTCGCGCCCATTTATTACACGAACCCTGACGAGGCAAAGCAACTCTGCGAGCCTCGGTGGGACCAGCCCGCGTCTGGGAGCAGCTGACAGCTTGCACAGACTGTCGCAGTAAATCGCGGGGCCTCTCCGAGCGCGCTTCTGGTAGACTGCAACAGTCGACTGCGACACGCCAGTTCTGGTTTAGGCATTGCTTCTGTCAGCGCCAGTTTTGGCCGACCTGCACAGATGCGCCTCTCGGATGAGCCCTGCCTTCCGCTATGCAACAGATACGCACGCAATTCGAGTGCGCGGCACCCTCGCACACATTGCGAGTGGGGTTGTGGGCGGCTAGCATGACTGAACACCGCAAGTTCTCGAGCGCCTGACCCAGTCGGCGAAGTGCTTCCAGTCGCGTCGGGTGGTGACTGTCTGTCAGATACCCTTCGGCGCGGGTGACCTGAAGTTTGCCTTATACTGTAACAGTGGCACGCCTGTGCGGCCGCCCGCATACGCTTTGACGCTGTGCGGACTGGGTTTGTCTTGCGGTTTTCCTTGATGCTGAGCCGGCTTGGCTGCACGACTGAGGTGTGCGTGTGTGTGTTTGTATATGATTAGCACACATATCAACACGAAGTACATGTATTGTGTGTGGTATTGTCCTCTCGCGCGTCTCATCTTAGGAGCGTGCCACTCGTTCAGGGACCCTGGCATCCAGCTCGCTGGCCTCAGGTTGCCAGTTGACTTACTCAGGGGGATGGCAGTGGTGAGGGGAATGGGAAGGGGCTGGGATGGGGACGGTTGTGCGGAATCGGCAGAGTCTTTGTGGCCAGCGCTCCGCTGCAACAGCCGCACACATTTCGAGTGGGGTTGTGGGCGGCTAGCATGACTGAACACCGCAAGTTCTCGAGCGCCTGACCCAGTCGGCGAAGTGCTTCCAGTCGCGTCGGGTGGTGACTGTCTGTCAGATACCCTTCGGCGCGGGTGACCTGAAGTTTGCCTTATACTGTAACAGTGGCACGCCTGTGCGGCCGCCCGCATACGCTTTGACGCTGTGCGGACTGGGTTTGTCTTGCGGTTTTCCTTGATGTTGAGCCGGCTTGGCTGCGCGACTGAGGTGTGTGTGTGTGTGTTTGTATATGGTTAGCACACAGATCAACACGAAGTACATGTATTGTGTGTGGTATTGTCCTCTCGCGCGTCTCATCTTAGGAGCGTGCCACTCGTTCAGGGGCCCTGGCATCCAGCTCGCTGGCCTCAGGTTGCCAGTTGACTTACTCAGGGGGATGGCAGTGGTGAGGGGCATGGGAAGGGGCTGGGATGGGGACGGTTGTGCGGAATCGGCAGAGTCTTTGTGGCCAGCGCTCCGCTGCAACAGCCGCACACATTTCGAGTGGGGTTGTGGGCGGCTAGCATGACTGAACACCGCAAGTTCTCGAGCGCCTGACCCAGTCGGCGAAGTGCTTCCAGTCGCGTCGGGTGGTGACTGTCTGTCAGATGCCCTTCGGCGCGGGTGACCTGAAGTTATGCAGAGAAGCGTGACAACAAAACGGCGAGCTTCTCCGACTCGTCTCCTCTCGCCGTCTGCTGCGCCTCCGCTGCGACAGCTCCTGCGCCTCCCCGCCCCCCAGGTCCGTCCCTGGTGGCGGGCGGCGCTGCCGCGGGCGGCCGCGGCGCCCCCGCAGGCCCACGTGGGGGAACCAGGATGACGATGACGAGGAGGACGAGGCTAAGAGGAGGAGCAGGAGGAGGAGTCCAGGTGGGAGGAGGGGGGTGGAGCGCATCACGCTCTGAGCTAAGGTGCCCGCGAGAGCATCTGTTACTGGCGCGAGTGGGAATGGGCCCACGATGGGACTCTGCGCATGTGCTGCGCATGGCTGGAACAGCGAGCGCAGGCGCCCCCGTGCATCCCTGAGCTCAGAGATGAGGAGAAAGACGCCCATATTCAGATCAACTGCATTCCTTAGTATGCAGATTGTCTCACTCTCCAGGCCGCTAGGCGCTTGGCGCTTGGATGCTTGGGCTGCTTGGTTCGAATTGTTCTAGCCTCTAGCCTTCGGCTTTCTGGTGCCCAGTACCTCCCTGGTCGCCACCAGCTGGACGCAGCAAGCGAGGAGGAAGAGGCCACCAGAGAGGGCCCTAGGGCCCTAGGGCACCACGCCCAGGACCCCACAGAGCCCCGAGCACCCCAGCAGATCCGCGACAGGACTCGCATCCTTACATCATCTTGGCATATTGGCCCAAGCTTCAGAGAACCACAGATATGTAGGTTTGGTGATATGTAGGCTGGGCGCATGGTTTTGCACGCTTACAGCCTGGCGCCCACCTGGCGAGGAGGGCGGCGGAGGGATTCGGCGGACCAGGGCCGATTGCCGGGAAAAAGGGCGGGGGGAGAGCGCAGCGAGGGAATGGCACACGAGGGAGGGGCATTGCCCAGGCAGGAGGAGGATGGAGGATACGTTGGGGGGGGCGGGTGAGGGAAGGGGCAGGCTGTGCCTTTGTGGGCGACCTGGGGCTCTCCAGGTTGCCGTCTCGCGGGGCCAGAGAGGGCCCCCGAGATAGCCGCAAACCGCGTTGCATTGGGGGTGGGGTGGGCCCTCTCGGCTTCGTCTGAGGGCACTCTGGAGCCTTCCAAGGCCATCTAGGGGACCCCGAGAGGGCTTCCAGATGGGGCCGTTTAGGGGGGCACCTAAGGGGGGCCCTAAGAGGGGCCAGGGATGGCCTTCAGAGGGGCGCCTCAAATGGCTTTCAGAGGGGCCCCAGAGGGCTCCAGAGGGCCTCGTGGAGCCGTCTGGCTGTGGGCCCTCTGAGGGCCACCTGTGAGCTATAAGCAACCAGCCCCCGTGTCTGGAGCTCCGTGGGGCCCTCTTGGGCCCTCTTGGGGGCCTCTTGGGTCCCTATTGGGCAACGCTCGAAGCCTTTTCGGGGTTCTGATCTCTAAAGCTTTCTTGGGGCCCCTTTGGCGGGGGGGGGGAAGAAAAGCGATGTGACCGAAAGCATGTTCGGACACTTTGCCTCTTGAGGCCTCCTGAAGCCTCCTCTCTTGGGACCCCCTTGGAGAGCTCTTGGAGCCGCCTGGGGCTCAAGGAAGAGTGGTCTTGCATCCCTGCATGACTGCGCCCTTGCATCCTTGCATCGGTTCTGGTCTGGCATCCTTGCATGCCCTCTGGGCGGTGATCTCGCATCCTTGCATTCTATCTCTCCGATGGTATTGCGCCCTTGCCTACTAGCCTCCCGATCGGTGGTCTTGCATCCCTACGGCGAGCCTCCCAAGCCAGAGACCTGCTGGGCCCGTCGCCACCGTGCCGTTGCCATGTTGGCCCGAACGATTGCTTCGCTTTCCCGCGGTGGGCAACCTCTGCCGCTCGCCTGCCAGAGCTCCCAGACCCGCCGACCCCTGCCAGCGACCATGTCGCTGTCGAAGGCCCCAGGCCACGCCTGCAAGAAGCCTCGCACTCGCGCCGCGGCAGCTGGCGTTGACAACCTTCTCAGCAACAGCGTGGAGGCCGATAAGAAGTACATCCAGGAGCAGCTCAACAAGAACGAGGCCATTGCCCCGTTGATCGCTTCGATGATCAGGGATGGCGAGATCGAGCGGGCCCTTGAGCGTCGCAACCTGCAGACGCTGAGCAGGGAGGTTGGCGTGAAGCTGGGCCCCAGGGTGAAGAAGTTCAGGAACTTCTCGCCGCGTATGTGGAGGGAGCTCTTCGTGCACCTGAAGCAGATCGATTCGATGGAGGACTTCTACGGCGAGGGCTACGCTGGCGAGGTCATGACGGATAAGCAGATTGCCAGCCACGTCAAGTTCGGCCTCAACATCAGCGACGACACGGACGCCCCCAAGGACCACGACGCCGCTGGCTACGAGGGCCCCTTGTTCGGCGTCCTGTGGCAGCGCCACGTCGGCCACGGCAAGCGGCTGACCAGCCCCACCCCCGAGATTTGCCACATCTACGGCTGGTTCGCGAAGGACGCGGACATCACCAAGATCGTGTGCCCCTTGCTTGGTGCTGAGGCCTCGGTCTCTCTGGGCTTCTCGCGGGAGTTCCTGCAGGCCAAGACCGACCTGAAGATCATCAACAACGGCATCCTGGACCAGGCGACGCTCGTTGACGAGCCGACTGGGTTCACCCAGAATTTGAAGAAGCTCCTCGACCACCAGCACCCTGGGCACGGCTGCGTGCAGAACAACGACGCCTTCGAGTACCCAGACGGGGCGATCCAGTTCCGCGGCGTCTTGGAGCGCGCTGGGGCGCCGTCTACGCCTGGCTGTGCTTCGCCTGCGGGTTCGGCGGCGGCGACCCCCAAGGCATCGCCCACGCCCAAGGCGAAAGCGACGTCGCCCGCGGGGCCGCCCGCGGCGCCGCCTCCAGCAGCCCCCGAGGGCGTCGCCCCCAGCTGAGGAGCCCCCCGCTGGGGCAGTCTCGGCGCGCGAGGTGCCGACTCGGCGCGCATTCTTTTGACATGAAGTTGGTCGGTGTGTTCAGCTAGCTCGAGCGGCGCACCGCCAGTCTCGCTCGGGCGCCCCTCTTCGATGCGAGCTGCCACGCATGTTATCTTCTAGCGTCAGCTCTACAGCGTCGTATGCGAGATGCAGCTTATCCGGTTTGACCCTCAGGCTCGACCTGACACTAGAGCGTCGTCGTCACACCTCCGTCTTGTCGTCGGCCCTACGTGGAGGAGGTGGGTGGAGGGGGACGTCGTCGTCGTCGTCGTCGTCGTCGTCGTCGTCGTCGTCGTCGTCGTCGTCGTCGTCGTCGTGGTTTCCTTCGGGTTTTGTGGCATCAGGGCAGATGGCGACGGGCGTGAGGGCCCCCGCAGCTTCGCTCAGCTGGCCTCCTGATAAGGGCCCCTCTGGCTTTGCCCATACAACTCCTCCCCCGAGGACCATTCAAGCTTCACGAGGCCCCCCTGGGGATCGTTCAGGTCAAACAGGTTGCATGCAATGCCCCCCCCCCCCCCCTCCCTGAGGTTTGTTCAGGCTGCACGGGCCCCCATGAGGATCGTGGCATCGTCAATGCAACGCCCCCCTGAGACCCTTTCAGTCCAATGGGGTTGCTCACATGGGGGCCCCCGTGTGCTCCGCTCCCGCCCCCGCCCACGCCCTCCGACAGTGGTAGGTGTTGTGGCTCGGGCACAACCGATTTTCGCTAGCCTGCGACATCCATCCCAGCGCACCGAGGGCTCCGCCGTGATGTCACTCAAGCGGTCCCAGTGCGAGAAGGACTGCACGGGGAACAAGCGCGTCCTTCGTCGCCACGGCACCCTGGTGTCGAGGCTGGCCGTCTCGCTCAATACGGAGATGAAGGAGCAGATGGACTTCTACTTCCTCAGCGGCCAGGTCGCGGCCCTCACCCTGACCAGCAGCACCCCGCCTGGCTACGAGCACCTCGTCAATGACAAGGGCGGGGAGACGCCGTTCAAGCTCATCGATGTGGACCACAGCAGTTGTGACGTGACGTCGGCCGAGCACATGCAGGTGCACGGCAGTCGGTGCGTGGGGGAGCTCCTCATGGTGATGCATCGCGGCGGCTGCACCCACCCTGGCGAGGAGCTCCACGGGGTGATCTGCGACCTCTTCCGCCAGCTCGACGAGCGCGACGCCGCTGAGCAGGCCGAGGCGAACACCGAGACCCAGGCCTACCCTGAGGAAGAGAGTGCCCCTGATGGCGCTGAGGACGACAGTTCTGACTAGGGCGTTCGTTCGCAGACGCTCGCGGTCTGCCTCGCACTGACTGCTTCTAGCTTTTGCAGTGCGCTACACATCGGTTCCTGTGCTTGCACCTGCTCAGGGTGCCCGCCCCGTCGCCAAGGCGCCGGGCTGCAGCAAAAAAAAACAATCCATTCGGTGGGCTACTTCACCGCTCATCGCATCCGCATTCCTAGACATCACCCCCCTCCCATCTAGACACCACTGCCCTCCCCACCCGCAACATTGCCTCATCCTCCATAGCATTCCCCGACATCAGTCCCATTCCCCTCCTCCTCCGCATCCTCCGCATCCTCTCCCCTCGTGACGGGGAGTACGGGGATTATGGGATAGTGAGGGTTGGGGGGAGAGGGGCGGTGAGGGTTGGGAGGGGATATGGGCCGCAGCAAGTTTTGCTGCAAGATGATGTTGCTACGCGCAGTTTATTCCATATTCTCCATATTTCCATGTTTGAGGCTGATGCCTCCTGTGTTCGATGAGCGCGGCTGGGTTGTGCTTCGCCACGCGGTGGCGGGGGACGTGCTGGCGCACTCGGGGACGGGCGAACTCTTGCATCTGGACGGGCGGTGGAGCATCGATGCAGTCGGCGAGGACGCGCGGGTTTCTTCAGTGGGAGGGAGTGACAGCTTCTGGGCGAGAGAGCGCCTGACAAAAGCACTGTACATGAACGACGCTCCTGGAGATAACAACGGCAGGCGCTTCATCATGGACGTCGCCACGAGAGAGTCGACTTGGCGAGACACGGCGCTGCACGCACCCAGCAAGACACACGCTTTTCAATACAAGGAGGTGTACGACTTGAACTTGGAAGTCTACATCAGCAGCATGCCGAAACCAAGGTGCGTTCGTTTCAATTTGCCCAGGGTTTTGGACTTCGTCATCGGTGGAGCGTTCGACGGTGGATGGATTGGGAGGCGAAAGGTGACTCTTCGCAAGTACATGCATGATGTAGGCGTCCCAGCAGATCACCTGGTCAGCTCGTTGTGCTCTGCCCGTCACACAGCCAGGGTCCGACGGGAACAACTTCCAGATGAGCAGCTCACGATGTGCGACCAGGAGTTCAGCGCCACGCCCGAGGCAGCCATTGCCATTGCTTGCGGACTTTCCCAGGGGAATTGCCACATCACGCCTGGGCACGACGTGGACTCGTGCTGTGCATTCTTCATCGAGGCCGTGGTGACCAAATGCGCGGCAGGGGCACAAGGCATTCCTGTGGTCATGTCGTTCGGCTCTAACGTGTTCGGCGAGGTCACCGTGAATGGCAAGATGGTGCAGTTCACGACCACGAACCAACGCTTGGCCCAGCGATTTGCAGGCATATGTGGGGAAGCGCTACTGCCCCAGTTGGAATGGTGATGTTGAAATGCTACGGTGCCTTGAAACAGAAGTCCAGAAAGCAGCGGGCAGAGATGGCGAATGTTATCTTCACAACATTGTTAGATATGATTGGTGCTACTGTGGAGTCCTCGAGGGGGGCTACATTCTGGTCAGAGACGAACTCCACTGCGATTCCTCCGCTCTACCGCGAGGGCAGCAGCAAGTCACGACGAGTTTCGGTCAGATACAAGGTTGAGGTGTGCAACGCAGTGGCGAACAACCCTTCGCTGCAGACGCCATCTCAGTTCTTGGCCGCCGAGCAAGCTAAGTCAGCCTGTCAGCACATGAAGCGCGGCAAGAAGAAGCTGCGGTTCATCGGCAAGAAACAACTACGCGCTGGATCTGGCGCAGCTTTCCCGAAGACGGATATGACGCAGTACTTGGTGAATGGCAGATTGGTTGCAGCTCGCATGGCAGATGGATCTCTTATATTGGACGCCACCCGCGCTGGCGGCAAGGACTGGATGCTCGTTGGCTTGTTCTCCCACGAGGCGAAGCAGGCCATGTGGCTACCACCACAGGCTTCAGGTTGCTGTTTAAATTCCTCCACCTCCTCATCCACCTCCTCCTCCCACTCCTCCTGCTTGTGACCTTCTCCTCCTGCTCCACCTCCTCCTCCACCTCCTACTCCGCCTCCTCCTCCTCTTACTCCTCCTCCTCCTCCTCCTCCTCCTCCTCCTCCTCCTCCTCCTCCCCCCCCTCCTCCTCCTCCTCCTCCTCCTCCTCCCCCCCGCGACGGGTTGGAGGAGGGGGCGGGCCTCTGGGTAGCAATGGATTTACATGTGCGCTACCCCCCCCCCTGAGCACCTGCGGGGGGGGGTGGGGGGAGGGGGCCCTATGGGGGGCCCGCGCGGGGGGGGTCGAACCTTTGCGTTTCGGCAGGCGCCCTTCCCCGAGGCCCACCCCCCCGCGCCCCTGGGCCCTCCCCGAGCCCACCACGGCCCCCGCGCAATTCCCTCCCCCCCTGCCCCCCCGCTTTCGGAGGGCCTCACGGGGCGCGCCCCCGCGGCCCCCAGGCCGTCTTGGAAAACGCAGCAAAAGTATGCAAAAAAACCCGGGGTCCCCTGGAATGTGTTGGATTCTTCAGAGCAAAAGTATACAAATAACCCGGGGTCCCAAATCGGGGGTTGGACGGCGGTCGCCGAGGCGCCGCCTGCCAGACACACGCGGGGCCGCAAAAGTATACAAATATCCCGGGGTCCCCCTGGGGCGCGGGGGTGGGGGGCGGGAACGGGGGGGGCCGCCCTGGGGTTGTCTGAAAACCGCTTGGGGGTTGCCAGGGCCGCTCCAGGAGCCCCGAGAGGGCCTCCAGGGGGCCTCGAGAGGGGCCCGTTGGTTGTCGCCCAGGGGGTCCTCTCTGGGGGGTCATTCAGCTGGCCCCTGTGAGGCCTTTCTGAGCGGCCCCTTCTGGACCGTCTGAAGGTTTTCGCGAGCCGTCCAGGGCCGTCTGGGGGCCTTGGGAATGCCTTGGGAGGACGCCGATAGGCCCCCCCCCACCTACGCACCCAGGAGGCTCTCTTGGGTGATTGTCAGGGGGGGGGCCCTCTCGGGGCCCTCCTGGGGTTCTCCTGAGGTCACCAGAGGGCCCTCATGGAGATCTCCAGGGCTATCTTGGGGGACCCACATGGCGCTCAGGAGGGCCCCGAGATGGGTCTGCGAGGTCACGCCCTAGTCGAGCGCGGGGGGATCGGGTGGGTGGAGGGAGGGAGAAGGAGGCGGAGGAGTTTTTTTTCTCGATGCCCTCAGGCAGTTCGGGCACTTCGCACCACGGAGAAGACGGCTGGCAGCGACTACACCAGGGAGGAGATGACGGCCCACAAGGAGGGCATCTTGAGCTTCGTGCAGAAGCGCCAGCGCCAGACCGACGCAGGGCCAGCCGTCGCCGCCAAGCGGGCCAAGAAGTTGAAGGAGGAGCCCAGGATGGCGTCGTTCGATTGGCTGTGTTGTGTGGAGACGGCTCTTCGAGGTATGGGGCGCACGCTGCTGGACTGGATCCCCACAGAGGCCGACGACCCCGACGCGCCGTGGCCTGCGCACCAGCAGCTCCCAGCTTGTTTGACTACTGTGATGGACCAGGAGCAGAAACAGTGGTGCGCTGCTTACTACCTCTCCTACAAGTGCCAAGGGCAGTTCGTGTGGCTGTTCGGACACATGCACCGTCGCTGCAACGACGTCGATCGCGGTCTCCAGCTCGCTGGCGTTTATGGCACTTGTTTGCTGAGGCTGTTCGAGGCGAACATCGCCTATGGCCCCTGGGTGAGCGGCCAATATTTCGAGGAGTTGCAGGACATGGCGAGGACCCTCGTCAAGGCGATGACTCCAGACGACCCTCTTCTCCTGAAGCTTTGGCCGCAGATCTGCAACGATCACGGTTGGGCGCAGCCGTGGGAGACGGACGCCAGCGCTCGCCAGAGGTTCGTCGCTGGGTTCGCGGCCGAGGCTCCGTTCCAGATCAAGGGCAGCAAGGCCGCGGCGAAGCGGTGGTTTTCCATCCTGATGAGCATGCGGGAGGGCGACAAGCACTACCACACGAAGCTGCTGGCTCTTGCAGCCATCGCGCAGGCGAAGGGCTGGGCCGAGCACTGGGACGACTTGTGGAACCCTGGCCCGAGGTTGGCGGCCGCCTGCCAACTGCAGCTGGGGGCGGCCAGCGTCGCCGTGGGCGGCGCTCCTGGGAGCGCGAATTCATCGGCGCCTGCTGTCGCCAAGGGGAAGAGCGGCGCTGCGGCCAAGCCCGTGACGGCTGCCAAGGCCAAGGCGTCGGCGAAGCAGAAAGTAGCCGCCGTGATGACTGGCTCGGCGAACCACGTTCATTCCCTTGCCAAGGTCATGGCGAACCCAGAGCTGATTGTAAAGAGCAGGATGATCCAGTGCGTGGCGGGGCCCTTTGAGATCGAGCATGCAGGCGCTACGGACATGAGGGGGGCAGACGCAACCCTGGCCTACTACGTTGGCGTCGCTAACGGGAGCTGGTTCGACACCTTGAAGTCGTCGTTCAAGTCTCTCAGCAACGTTGAGAAGTTAAAGCAGATTGGTCTCACCGTCGAGTTCGACCCCGAGCTTCGGGGGCAGCTGTCCGTGGCGCACCCCGCGGTGGCGTGCCAGGACGCGGTCGCCACCGAGATGATGCACATATTCGCTTGCATCGCCTCGGAGAGGTCTGCGAGCATGGCCAGGTGCACGTGGTCGCACCCGCACGCGCTGGCCCCGATTGCAGGCGACGACCCCGCGACGGCGGCGGCATGCCTTGCAGCTGTGCGTGCACTGGGCGGTTGCAAAGGTGGTGGCCAGCACGGTTGGGATGCGATACGAGGGGTCATGATGAGGGCGAGGAGGAGGAGGAGGCGGAAGGGGGCTGGAGCGGGGGAATGCGAGAGGGCTGGGGTGATGAGGAGGACCAGTGGGATCAGGAGGAGGATGGATGAGGAGGAGGATTGAGTGGATGTGGATGGCGCGGATGGGGAGGAGGAGGAAGCCGATGATAACGGACAGGAGAGGGGTGGGGAGGTTACGACGGGGGGGTACAGGAGCGGTTGGGAAAGCCACAGTGAGGGCAGGAGGGTGGGAGGGAGGCATAGCGGGACGCCCAACTTCCCCCACCCATATACGTACTCCACCTCCTCCCCTCCCCACCCCCTCTGGGCACAGATTTGCCAGCTTTTGGTTGAGTGCGATATGGGGGCGATTGTAGTTAGGGCCCCGTTGTTTTCGCTTCCCGCGAGGTGCCGACTGGAATGCTCTCTGCAAAGCACGTCGGGCCAAGAGCCCGATCATCGAGCCGATGGTTGAGCGCAACAGCTTGAACGTGAGGCCCATGAGAGATTTCTGCCGTTTCGCTGCGTCTGTCAATTGGGAGCTGCACCCGTCCATCGTAGCGTTTGTGAGGAGGCTCTTCAGCGGTTTCGGCAATGACAAGTTGGTGGAGGATTCCCTTGGCACGGTGAGGGGCTCCGAGGCCCGCGCGTCCGCCAGCAAGCACATGGCCCCATGGCGCGTGTGGCAGGCCCCCCGTCAGCAGGGCGTGCTGGCGCAGTACGACATGGAGGAGATCGACACAGACGGCGTCGTCCCCATCCAGGACATTGGCGACGTGTCGTGCATCTTCACTGGCCAGGTTGTCGCCGAGGATGCGCTGGCCAAGTTGCGAGGCATTCGTGGCGAGCAGACGTGGATGACGTTCGACGCGATGAGTGCTCGCCGCCAGCCTGCTGATCATCATCTGCACAGGGTGATTGCCTCAGATGAGAACTGGCCGCTCTCCAACACTGCCTGGAGGTCGGCATTGGTGCCAGAGCGTGTGTTCGTCTGCTTGAAGGACCCCGAGCCGACGGTGTTCCTGGTGCTGTACTCCTGCGAGTCAGCGTTGTTGGGATGGCCCGCCGTGCGCAGCGCTGGGACGCAGCACGTGTCTCTGGACGCTCATGCGCCAAAGCTGGTCTGGCACACCGTCCATGACTTCGAGGCGGTCACTGTGCTCCCCCACTCGGTTGTGTCGCCGCTGCGTGCGTTCTTGGACGGCAGCCTCACGAGCACCAACATGGGTCTGCTCACCAAGCTCGCCGAGCCCGTGCCGCTGCTGGGCTACCTGTGTTCGGTCGGCTTCGCGGGCGTGAGCGAGGGCCTGATGAAGAAGCTGTTCGGCCTGCGCAAGGCGGCCGCGCCCCAGGAGTGCGTCGGCGGCCTGGACTACGAGACCTCCCTCGCAGTCTGCCTGATGAAGGAGATCAAGCCGACCACGACGCAGGAGGAGTCCCACCTCGCCTTGCAGAAGCGCATCGGCCACAAGGCCGAGGAGGACTGGACCGAGCACATCAACATCGACGACGTCGAGAAGGTCGTGTCGTCGGGCGACAAGGACCAGCTCAAGAAGTTCGACGCTGGGCAGCAGGCCAACAAGGCACTGCGGGAGGCGTTGCACTCGGCCCTCGAGGCCGTGACGAAGGACATGTTCAAGAAGGGTCCAGCGGCGAAGGGCGCCGCCAAGAAGCCCGTGGCAGCGCCCAATGCCGCGAGCTGGTGGGCCACAGTCCGCGGAGACCCCGCGTGGCTCGAGAAGAATCGGCCGCCTGTCGGCAGCGTCCACGTCGACGACATCGCTGGCCGTTTCCAGCTGGCGTACCCTGGCCAGGGCACCAAGTCCGTCGCGTGGACCAGGCGCGGCATGGAGCTCGCGAGCGTGGAGGCGTGCCGCGTCCTCTGGTCGTGGCATTGTAAGGCCGTTTGGGCACATGCTAAACCAACCGCCATCCACCCCCAATCCTCCTCCTCCTCCGCTCCCTCCTCCTCCTCCTCCTCCTCCTCCTCCTCATCCTCCCCATCCACCTCCTCCTCCTCCTCCTCCTCCTCCTCCTCCTCCAATCCTCCTCCAATCCTCCTCCTCCTCCTCCTCCTCCTCCTCCTCCTCCTCCTCCCGCGGGCGTCCTGATGGGGAGGGGGAGGGGGCTGGCCGCGTCCGATACGGGGATCTCGCCTTCCCTTAGAGGGCGCGCCAGCTACACGGATGGAGCCCCCCCCCCTCCTCGGGCACTGCCCCCCCCCCCCGTCCGCCCGCCCGCGCACAGGCGTGCCCTGGCGCGGCGATGCCCGCGGCGCTGCAGGGCCAGGGCTGAGGGCGGCCGCCGCTGCGCGGCAGGCGGAGGAGGAGGAGGGGGAGGAGGAGGAGGAGGGGGAGGAGGAGGAGGAGGAGGGAGGAGGAGGAGGAGGAGGAGGAGGAGGAGGAGGAGGAGGAGGAGGAGGAGGAGGAGGAGGAGGAGGAGGAGGAGTTATAACGAGGACCGCGGTCCTCAGGGGCGAGCGCTGCGTGACTGCGCGCAGCACTGGCTGACGGGCGCAGCTCGACTCGCCCTCGGAACCCTCCTCCTCCGTCGTCGTCGTCGTCGTCGTAGTTGTCGTCGTCGTCGTCGTCGTCGTCGCGCCTCGAGGGTCGCGGTTCGAGGATTCTTGGTTTTCGGGACCCCGCCTTCTCCGTCCATGCCTCCCCCATTACCTCGAGCGGCTCTCCCTTCTCTCCCTTGCTCTCTCTCCCTCGCTTCCTTGCTCCCTTGTCCTCTTCTTCCCCCCATTACCCCGCGTGACTCCGGGCTTACCCTCCCCCACCGCCCCCTCCTCGGACAGATCTCTCCCCACTTGTCGCAGCCCCCCCATGCCCCCCTCACCCGCCGCCCAGATCCCCCTCCCCCCCTTCACCCTCCAGCAGCATGCAGTCCTGCCCTCGATTATCCCATCCCCCTTCCTTGCCCCCTCCAGCCTCGAACCCCCGTTCTCGCCCTATTCTGCCCTCCTCGCCCTTCCCCATCCCCAGCTTGTGTGACTTCAGCCCTCCCCACTGCCATCCCCACGCCCCGACCCTCCCTTATCCCCTCCCTAGTCTCAACCCTCCCCAACCGCCCTTTCATGCCCCCCTTATCCCATCCCTAATCCAATCCCCAATCCCATCCCTCCCTGATCCCATCCCTTCTCCCATCCCTTATCCCTTCGCTCATCCCATCCCTTCTCCCTTTCCTTATCCCACCCTTTATCCCATCCCCTGTCCTTTCGTGCCTTCCCTTACTTTCATCCCCAATCCCATCCCTCATCCCATCCCTACTCTCATCCCGATTCCCCTCCCTTATCCCTTCCCTAATCCCATCCCTCTCCCGCTGCTCTTTCTTGCCTTTCCCCCTCTCCCTAATCCCCCCCCCCACACACACACACCCCACCGCTCTAACGCGTGGAGGAGGAGGGGGAGGAGCACCAGGAGCAGGGAGGAGGAGGAGGAGGAGGAGGAGGAGGAGGAGGGAGAGGAGGGAGGAGCAGGAGGAGGAGAAGGAAGAGGACGTGGAGGAGAGGAGGGAGGAGAAGGAGGGCGCGGAGGAGAGGAGGAGGAGGAGGAGGAGGAGGAGGAGGAGGAGGAGGATTTTTGTTGCTTACACGGCTTCGCACTCTCATTTTAGCTCCTACTTGGATCCACATGTGTTCAGGGCACAAAGTGGTCACCAAACCCGGAGTGGCACCAGACCACCATATTTGTGGTTCCCCGAAAGCTAGTTCCCCATGGCTGGGGCAAGAACCATGGGGGATCCTTTATTCAGCACCGCATCCCAGGGGTCTCCCAGCGCGGACTCGCAGTCGGTGTCTGCCTGCCTTCTGCGAGACATGTTCGGCGGCTCGGATGACGAGGCCACTGAAGGTATGACGCTCTATGTTGAAGCCAGAGTTGCCGTGGACGTTCGGACCGTGGCCGCCGCCGCTGCGAGTCCTCAACGAGCCAGCCAGGGAGGTTTTGCAGCGGGCGTGGGCGCCGCTGGCGGCACCCGCAGAGCAGCGCGAGATCCAGGCAGCATCGCTTCCTCCAGATATAAGGGCTTGCAAGAGCCGTCGGCATCGCCTCCAGAGATCAGGGCCTGCGAGATCCAGACAGCATCGCCCTCTCCAGCACAGGTGCACCCAGCATCAGCATCGTCGCTTCCTCCAGGGAGCGTCGGAGACGGCGGGGCAGCTCGAGGGCCTTGTGGCGTGAACGTCAAGGTCAAGGCCATGGCCAACGACACCATCAGCGCCGATGGCATGGGCAATGGGAACAATGACACATTTTCGTTCATCACAGATCGCCTGGGGCTCGACCTTTCACGCGGGGGACCGCCTACCGACGCTGTCGAGGGCCGAGCAGGATGCGGCGACGGTGGCGACAAGGCCTCTGGAGTTCGGAGCCAGAGGTTTGCAGGGGTCGATGGCGGCAGCGCATTTCAGTTCGCGAAGGTCGCCTGTTTCGACGACAGCGGCAAAAGAGTGACAGCGCCTGCCAGGCGTCGCATGCGCTCGCGCAGCCGAGAGACGCGGCTTAAGATGATGTGGGAAGGCGCCCGGGAGGACGCTCGACAGGTGCCCAGTGATTGTCGCGGCATGCAATCGATGTTTGTACACCAGCCCCTCGTCGACATCGACATTGGTCTAGTGATGAAGCGCGTGCGGCACCTCCACGATCGTGCCATCGCCTCTGGGCGCTCCGTCTACATCGGCACGACGAGCGACCCTTCATGGCGATGGAATGGAGGATGGGGGTGGCGAGGAAGCGACCGAAGCTTCATGCGCGGGCACAAGCACAGCTACGATGAGATGCAAGTGGTTGCGTCCTTCCCCGACAAACAATGCGGAGAGGTTGGGAAGCATGTGATCGCGCACCTCCCCCGTGCTGACAACAAGGTCGCGTCGCAGCAGGGGCTTGCGGTCAGGCACGGCGCATGCAGCTTCCAATATGTCTGTAGGACATTATGAGCGCCATTTGCGAAGCTGCCCAGCTCCGCTGTCTTGTGCGTGCAGTGGCCACTACCCAGACGTGGTACGTGGTGGGGGCGACCGAGGCTGCGATGCAGAAGTGACAGAACCGCCAGTACGCTGCAACAGCCGCTGCAACAGCCGCTGCAACAGCCGCTGCAACAGCCGCTGCAACAGCCGCTGCAGTAGTAGAGCTCAACCCAGAAACTGGCGAGCGTGAGGACGATCTCCCGTTTCGACCTCACCTCTGGGACGACTGAGGCTGCGATGCAGAAGTGACAGAATCGCCAGTACGCTGCAACAGCCGCTGCAACAGCCGCTGCAACAGCCGCTGCAACAGCCGCTGCAACAGCCGCTGCAACAGCCGCTGCAACAGCCGCTGCAACAGCCGCTGCAACAGCCGCTGCAACAGCCGCTGCAACAGCCGCTGCAACAGCCGCTGCAACAGCCGCTGCAACAGCCGCTGCAACAGCCGCTGCAACAACAGCCGCTGCAGCAGCCGCTGACAGCCGCTGCAACAGCCGCTGCAACAGCCGCTGCAACAGCCGCTGCAACAGCCGCTGCAACAGCCGCTGCAACAGCCGCTGCAACAGCCGCTGCGACAGCCGCTGCAGTAGTAGAGCACACCCAGCTTTCCTGTAGCGCAAGCACCTCGGCTCAAGGCATTTCTTGCAGCGCCTGCAGGCTGCCATGCCAGAAATGGGGGGCAGCGCAGGGGGGCCTCCTGGCCCATGTCCAGAAACCGTCATCATGGACCCTGACAACATTGGACGCATTGATGTTTCATGGCTACAAGTTAAGGAGTACGTTTCGAAGACGAGTGGAGAACCTAATGAGCCCTGGTGGCATTGTTCACCGCGCGACAAACGGGCAGCCCCGACGCACCAGATTTCGCAGGACCACACCAAGAATGTACATAATAAGTATATATGGTTCCATGATGCTTGTCCACAGGGTTCTGAGGACAAGACCGCATGGTGCTCTACCATCATGAGCACTGTGGAGCTCCACCCGAGCTGCGTCCAGAAGAAGCGGGGAGACGATGAAGCGGAGGACTGGAGGTCGGCGAGGAAGGCCAAGGTCAAGGCCAGAGAGGGCAGAGGAGAGCAATGGCAAAGTGAAGGCCATCAGCAAGAAGCTGAAACAGCTGCAGGAGCTCTAAACAACTGGAAAAGCTGGAACAGCTCAAGAGCTGCGTCATCAGGAGCTGCAGCAGCAGGAGCTGATACAGCAGGAGCACAGCAGTGGCAGCAGCAGGACGGGCTAACCACCGTTATCACCACGATGCTCAATTTGTTGACCAACGCACAGAACAAGGACGATACTATGGATGAGGTTTTGGCTCTCCTGCGGGCGCAGGGACATATGCTCGCGGACCTCATGCGGGCACAGGGCAACCTGCAGAAGAGAGTCGAGGAGCTCGATCAGAAAGTGGAGGAGCTCAAGCAGAAGGACAAACAGCAGCGCCAGTGAGCTCAGCAGCAGGACAAGTGACCTCGCATGGGCGTCTGGTAGCCGATGTCGGAGGCGTGCAGCCTGGCTCGCGTGCTGGCTCTTTCGCCGCGCTGACGCGGCGCAGGGGGCTGGAATATGGCTCCTGAAGTTTTGGAAGGCTCTGGATTTGTTCGCAAATTGGGTATGCTCCTTATGGCCCCCACAGCGCCCACCTGTCGGAGCCCCACCTCGAGCTCGATCCTCCACTATTTCGTTTTGGGAGCAGGTGTTGCTATATTGATTTCAGGCGCGGACTTCGTGCGTCCACGGGGTACTAACATATCATGTTAGAGCTCCCACGGGGCTCTAACATACGATGTTAGAGCTCCATTGGGGCTCTACCATAATCTAACGTGCTATGTATGTTAGAGCTCCACTGGAGCTCTAACATGCCATGTTAGAGCTTCCAGGGAGCTCTAATATAATCTAACGTGCTATGTTAGAGCTCCGTTGGAGCTCTAACATGCAATGTTAGAGCTCCCTTGGAGGTCTAACGTGCGAGGTTAGAGGTGCCAGGGAGTTCCCTGGCATCACATGGTTCAGCTCCCAGGGAGCTATATATAACATGACATGTTAGAGGTCCCACGGAGTTCTAACATACGATGTTAGAACTCCCAAGGAGCTCCAACACACTCTAACTTGCTATGTTAACAGCATGTTGGAGTTGCCTCCCATACCCGATGGGACCTCTAACATAGCATGTTAGAGCTCCCATCGAGCCGTCCCCCCCGCCGTCGTCGTCGTCGTCGTCGTCGTCGTCCCATTGGGCACGTCCGCATGCCGTCCCCCCGCCATCGTCGTCGTCGTCGTCGTGATGATGATGATGGTGATGATGGTGGTGATGATGGTGATGATGGTGATGGATGATGGTGGTGATGGTGGTGGAGATGATGTTGATTGTATATATATACGATCGGATATTCGCCATTCGAAATTATCGTTCGCATCGTCATAAACATCGTCATCATCACAATCATAGAAAAAAAAAAAAACATGACATCGTCACAATCACAATAAAAAAACACCAAGCAACAGGAAATACCATAATCACATCAAAAACACATCAAAAACATCAACCTAAACCAGCCCTAGTCCCAGCCAGTCGAGGGGGCCGCTTCCGACGAGGATGCCGGGAGCTCTAACATGCCATGTTAGAGCTCCCACGGAGCTCTAACATGCCATGTTAGAGCCCCCAGTGAGCTCTAACATACTTTAACATGCTATGTTAAAGCTCCGGTGGAGCTCTAACAAGCCATGTTAGAGCTCCCTGGGAGCTCTAACATAGCATGTTGGAGCATTTTAGAGCTCCCACGGAGCTCTAACATACCATGTTAGAGCTTCCAGGGAGCTCTAACATACTCTAACATGCTATGTTAGAGCTCCGTTGGAGCTCGGTATGTTAGAGCTCCCAGGGAGCTCTAATATGGGAGCTCTAACGTAGCATGTTAGAGCTCCCTGGGAGCTCTAACATGCTATGTTAGAGCTCCCTGGTCGCTCTAACCTACCCGCCGCCACCGCCGCCGCCGTGTTAGAGCTCCCACGGAGCTCTAACATACGATGCTAGAGCTCCCAGGGAGCCCTAACATAATCTAACATGCTTTGTTAGAGCTCCACTGGAGCTCTAATGGAGCTCTAACATACGATGTTAGAGCTCCCAGGGAGCTCTAACATTCTCTAACATGCTATGTTAGAGCTCCGTTGGAGCTCTAACGTGCCATGTTAGAGCTCCCTGGGAGTGCCAACATAACATGTAAGAACTTCCTGGAGCTCTACCATGCCATGTTAGAGCTCCCTGTGCGGTTTAATCTGCTAGGTTAGAGGTGCCAGGGAGTTCCCTGGGAGCTCTTACATGACAGGTTTCAGCTCACAGGGAGCTATAACATGACATGTTAGAGGTCCCACGGAGTTCTAACATACGATGTTAGATCTCCCACGGAGCTCTAACATGCGATGTTAGAGCTCCCAGGGAGCTCTAACATAATGTAACATGCTATGTTAGAGCTCCATTGGAGCTCTAACATACGGTGTTAGAGCTCCCAGGGAGCTCTAACATAGCATGCTAGAGCTCCCAGGGAGCTCTAACATACTCTAACCTGCTATGTTAGAGCCCCCTGCGAGCTCTAAC